>RJWM01010037.1:0-65276 GCA_004363535.1 Dasyprocta punctata | reverse complement strand
AGTTCAGGGTTACATTCTAAAGGGGAAACCAGATGAAATGTGCATGAAAGAAACATAGGGAGGGTACTGTCAGGTTCTCCACCTTTTTGGCAATTTAGTTGGAATTCAAATCCACTTGACTGGAAATCAAATTCCAACTCACTTACCAGCCCTGAAAAGTCACAAATTTAGATAACCTTTCTGGGACTCAGCTTGTGCACCTGTAAAGCAGGATTAAAAAGGGGCTCTACTATTGCAGAATCTATCTACTATACTATAGTGCCATTTAAATGCAAATGTTTACTAAACCATCTTTGGAGCCAAATTCTACATTACTGATAGTAGCAACCCTTATTTTTCTTTCCAGAAACTTTGACCTTCATTAATTAGATGGTTTATAGACCCACTACATAAAATGAAATAAATGGATCACACCTGGGTTTGAGCCATGAAGAAACTAACAAGTAGAGATAATAAGAAACCTGTAGATATTCAGAGTCAAGAACCACCATCCTAGCTACTGTAAGCCACTCAGTCAGTGAGACCAAATCATTTGCAAATCTCTGCAAAGCTGAGGCTTGCAACGTATGGGAAAAGTTCTAAATGACCCCTACTTCAGTGCCATCACGAGAAAAACTGAAATGTGTCAGATTTCTGTATTTCTAATCAAGAAGTATAGTCCTGCCTTGGGGCTTTTACACTGTTCACCTCCCCTGCTTGGACCTCACTGCCTGACAGACATCTTCATGGCTAACTCCTTCATCTCTTTCATGGTCAAGACTCCCATATCAGCTTCTCATGAGGTCTATCCTAGCTAACCTGTTTACAAGCCCAATACTCCTTTCTCCCAATCCATCTTATCTTGGTTAGCTTTTCTCTTCTCTGTATCACTAAGCACCATCCAACATACAACATCATTTACTTCAATTGTTTATTACCTATCTACTCCCATTAGACTGTATGATTCCCCAGAGGCTAGAATTTTTATTTCCTTCACTGAAATATATCAAGAGGCTAGAACTGTGCCTGGCATAGTGCTCAATATATGCTATTACATAAATAAATTCAGAATGCAAAGGAACTTAACAAATGTACCAAAAGACCAAATAAGTAAGAATAATCCCACAGTTGTCAAGTGATTTCATAGCACTGGGATGTAGGTATTTTATGAGGCTAGGGCATGACCTTCAGTGCTAAATTTAGTGCCCTTGGGTGTTTCCAAGATTCCTGGTTACCAGTTTAACTTCACCTACCTAGGATGTTCATGCCAACAGTATTTCTATAAACTCAAGTATCTACTTATGATCAGAAGCAAACAAATCCTGATGAGCTCTTTCAGTATCCAGGAAACAGCACCAGGTCTCTAAGTTAACTGGAAACAAAGTTGTGCAGAAATATCACAGTTGCAAGGATGTGGGGTTTCCAGGCAGTTTAAATAGAGGGTGGGGAGGGTTTCAGTTGCTTAGGTTATTCTCTGAGCCAGGTTCTCCTATACTGAACCAGCAGTGAGTTGAGAAGTAAAAAAAGAGGAACACATGTACAACATTCTATCGCGAGGAGGAAAAACAGCTAAGACAGGCTGGTGGAAAGCATACTTCCCTTGTCTCTAATCCCAAATCCTTGTTCCTTACAGAAAAAGAAAAATGGTTTAAAACAAGAACTAAAGAGCTGGGGATGATTATAGCTCAGTAATAGAGTTCATACTTTGCACGTGGGAGGCCCTGGATTTAATCTTTACAATTACCAAAAAACAAAAACCAAGAGCTAAGTATGCATACATAAGATGACAAAAACCACTACTCACAACTTAATGCACCTAATTGGAATTAAACACTATACAGTTATAATAAAAACTTGAAAAAATCTGTCAACTAAAATGTACATCATATTCCCTAGAAACCTTAATTTCATCCCTGTTTAAGGATTTCTGACTAGTGGTTAAATGGTAATAACCCAGAAGGGTCCCCAAGATGGAACCATCATCTAAGCATATCTGTAACAGTAAGTCAATTGTTAAAAATAACCAACTCATTGATTCCAAAAATTTATAGACTGAATGATAAGTAAATATCATAATAGAGCTTTCATTAAATGTCTTATATAGTTTCACTCATCTCTTCACCAAAAGTTTATTTTTATGATACCGCCTTTCATTACCAATCAGTCTGCTTTTGTTTTTCCTGAGATCAATTCTTATTTCTTTTCACATATATGGACACCTTTCAAAGTTAAGGAGCCTCCCCTCAGTCATACAATAGTTTAAATGAGCTTTTTTAACTTGGGACTTTCAAAAGTCTTCACTTTAACACTTACTTTTCATAAAGTTTGCTATTTCAAGCTATTTCCAAAGTATAGTAATGATTAGCCCCTCCACACAGCTTGCCTAAGTCATACCTGTTGTTATTAACTTAGTTTTTCAATATTTCATTATTAAAAGAAAAGTATTAGCCCTTTGGGAGGAAGCTACTATTTCACGCTGTGTGAGAAAATTTATGAATCCTCAACCTTGAAATATCTTTGCACAACATTGAGATAATTTCCGCAAATGTAAAAATAAAACTTGTAATTTAAGTAACAATCGGTCTTAAATCACCTGATTACAAGCTACAACCTCAAGAAAGGTAATTGTCCTTAACAGATTTAGGTAAATATAATTTTTTTTAACCAGCTAGGCCATACTTGGCAATCTGGTAAAATTATTACTTGGTTTACATAAACTACAGTTTATCTTGTTATAACTTAGTAAGAATGGATGGGGTATGCAATGACAGCTTCCACAGGTCAGGAAATATTATTTACCTATATTATTAACACATTCACACAATACACATATATTAGTATTACATTTATTATTTTCCATTTATTATTAGGAGTGAGATGTGTAAACTAGCACAATTTCTCTGGAATTTTGTATTATTGGAGTTTTAGCTTTATTTTAAACCAGTCAAGCTGGGCGTGGTGGCGCATGCCTTTAATCCCAGCACTCGGGAGGCTGAGGTAGGCGGAGCGTTGTGAGTTCGAGGCCGGCTTGGGCTACAACGCGAGCGTAAGCCCGGCCTGAGCTACATAGTGCGACCCTGCCTCGAAAAACCAGGGCTGGGGAGTTTGGCTCAGCGGCTTAAGCGCCTGCCCTGGCAAGCGCAAGGTTGTGAGTTCAATCCCCGGTGCCGCAAAAAAAAAAAAAAAAAAAAGTCATAAAAAAAACTGATCGACATTATCGACCACTTTCAAATATGACACTCCACTCATGATATGAATCAGCAAATTTGTTTCTCCATTAAACTGCTTCTAAGACTACCATAACTCCAAAGCCTAGCTCTTCTATCATACTGTTATCAGTGGAGATGGAAGAAGGTACTACACGTCTGTTTTAAAACTTTGAAATTTCAAAATCTGAACAATTGCTCATCAGAACTATCGTTTGAGAGACATTTTGTAGACTTTTTTCATGATTATTTTCCATTCAGGATGACCCAAGCAGACCCCATTCTGAATAGGCATTTGAAGCTTACTAAGCACCCACTGGGTGCAGGGACAGCGATATGCCGGGCCAAGGAGCATAAAAGGCTCGTCTCATTAGTGCATAAATACACAGTCGTGATTTATTCCCTCAACTTTGTAGAAACGTGAGCTGCATCCACATGGCTGAATCCATGGCATTTATTCGGACTTCCCGGGACAGACTACAGGTTCTCCGGATGAGACAACCGCCCGCCCCTCAAAGCATCACGCGGCCCCTTCACTCCAGTCCACACAGGGCAACTTGCGGGTGCAGGCCACACCTTCCGCAGGTGGCTGCGTAGCCGGAGCCAGAGAACCTGACCCATCTCCCTTCGCAGAGGCTCCAGAGAGAAAGTGTGCAAATGTGTGTAAGGACTTGTGCGAATCAGAGGACTTGTTGAAAGGTCGCGGGGTGCGGCGCTCGAGGGGAAGCCGGCCGCTCCGGGGCGCCCCTCCCCCGCGGCCCCGAGCTCCGGCGCTGCGCAGGCCCCGCCGATCCCCCGCCGCAGCCGACGCACCGCGGGCCTAGCACTATTTGATAGGCAAATCGTTGAGCCGGGGCGCATTTAAATACCCGGCCGCGGGCCCGTGGGATCGAGCTCCAGCGGGCGCAGCCGCAAGGGCCTCAGGGGCGCCCGGAGCCCGGGTGTGGGGCGCGGCCCGCGGGCGCACCCGGAACCTCAGCCCGCAGCGCCCCGGCGTCCGAGCAAGGCCGGGGCAGCAGCCGGCGCCCGGCGTCCCCGGCCAGCACGGTGGTCACCCGGGGCAAAGGATGATCACCCGTCCTCCGCGCGGCCGCTGGCCCCGGCCCCCTCCCGGCGCACCACACCTAGCAACCGGCGCTGACAGGACGCGGTGGCGGCGGCAGTGGGAGGAGGAAGCGGAATGGCTGCCGCGGTGGAGCCACCCCCGCCCCCCTCCCACCTCCCAGCCGCTGCAGCCACCGCCGAGAGCCCTGACAGCTCGAGCCCGGGCGGAAGCGGCAGGCGGCGCGCAGCGCCCGCCCCCCGCCGCCCCGGGCCGGCCGGACCACCCGGGCCAACTAACTCCGCGCCCCTGCCCGGCGCCTCCGCCGCCGCCGCCGCCGCCGCCGCCGCCGCCACCGCCGCCGCCACCGCCGCCGCCCGCCGCGCCCTGCACCCGCGCCCTCTCCCCGGCGCCCGGCCCGCCGCCGCATCCCCGCGCCCCGCTGCGGCGCACCCCCGCGCCACCACTTCGCAGCCCGCGTGCACGCCCCTCCAGCCGCCCGCCCGCAGCCGCCGCCGCCGCACCTCGGGGCGCCTGCCCCCTCCCCCACCCCTCCCCCACCTCCAGCACCTCGCGCCTCTGCATCCAGCCACCCCCAAACCCCGGCTCCCACACACCCGCCCGCCCGGCCGCCGCCTCCCTCCCTCCCCCAGGCCACTCCTGGCCATTCTGGGGCTTGTCGCCTGGGCAGGAGTTTCCGCGCGCCCCGCACCCCCGCCCACCCCCGGGCCATTTACCGATGTGGTTGTCCTCGATGTGCTCGATGAGGTCGGCCAGGGTGGGGAAGTGGAGTCCGCAGCCCCCGAATCGGCAGGTATTGGAGAAGAAGGAGGCGGCGGCGATGCCTGTCATGGTGCTACATGGAGAGCCCCCCTGGTGTCGGCTCTGCGAGCGCCGGGCGGGCGGGCAGGCGGGCGGGCTGGCGGGCGAGGGAGGGAGGGAGGCCGGGTGGGGTGAGGAGAGGAGGGGCAGGGGAGGGGGAGAGAGGCGGGGTGAGGGGAGCGGAGAGGACGGGACGGAGGGAGAGGGGCGCGAGAGATGGAAGGAGAGCGAGGAGCCACCGGGAGGCAGAGGGGAGGCGCAGCAGCGGCGGCAACGGCGTCGGGAGCGGCGGGGGGGGGGGGGGGTGGGGTGGGAGTGGGGGAGGCGGCCGGGGCCGGGAGGAGGGACCAGGGCGCGCGGCTACAGCGGTGCGGCCCCAACCTCACCCGGGCCAAGGCCTCACCTGGCAGCGCCTGCACCAACTTTACCTCCCTCTGCCTGCCCTTCACACTTTGTCATACATGCAGCCTGTTTGGAGTCTCCTCGGTTATGTACATTCTGCTCTTAATGGAGACACATCTATTAATTACACGTACTTCCCTGCGATGAGCACTCAGGGAGTTAACCAGGCCTCTCCCTTGGGGACATGTGTTTGCACTTGGCCACCTGTCTAGATGTGACACTGGCATTCATAAGGGACCCAGGAAAGGTAATTGTGTGCACCTTATTCTTTATACCTTCTCTTAAAAAAAAAAAAAGTCCATATTCTCTGGAGATTTGTACTAATTGATTTTAATGAAGCTTCCCTCTAGGCCAGAAGAAAATCTTAGCTTTATTTAAATTTCAAAATAGAGTGCTTGGTTGTCAAGTGTATTTGCCTGTGTTTTACACATGTACCACATTTGTTCTACTCTGTTCCTTTTGGGAAAACAAGCTAAAATAATTTCATTATCCCAAATTACGGCATGCCATTGTACCCATTACCTTGACTCAAGTCTGGTAATTAAGCCATGTGTGTGTTTCTGCCACAGAAGAAAGGACAGTGCTTGGTTTAGGCTGGAAGGAGCAGAAACACAGTCAAGGGACATAATTTACTCTTCATTTAAATGTGAAGTCAGTCAATCAAGACTGTACCATAGCATGAGCATTTAAATCATAATGTTGACTAGTTAAGCACTTAAATTGAATTTTACAGCATTTTGCTAAAATTTGATTTCCTTCTTGTCCCCATTCTCACCCCCAGTTGCAGTCGTGTGTCCCCCAGTAGCATTTTTCCAGGGGCCTAAGAAACATTACACATTATCAGCAGTTTATGATCTAAGAGTGCATTTTTTACTAATACGCCCTGAATTTGGTAATTTTGGTACGGACAAATTTCACTTGCTCTCTGGTGCAGATACATAGAGAAATAGTACTTTCCTTTTCCATGAACTGTATGCATCTCAAGTGTTATTTCTGATAATTGGTAAGGCTTTTCATGTATAGTTAAGGCATGTAGCATTTCTGTCACTGCAAAAAAATTTACAATCTGTCACAGAAATTGGAGCTGAATTCCCTCCCCCATGGCATTTTCTGGCCCTTCTGTCTTTCCACTCACGAGGTGACAAACTTACTAAGATGAGAATTGGGTTGGGTGGGGCTAGGGCCCTGTGATGTTAAAGTTCACTCTGGTGCCAGAAATGGTTTCCTGGGCCTAAGTGTGAATGGGTGCAGTACCCGGGTGGGCCTCATAATGAGCCAAGGACAAACTTGGCTGGAACCTGGGGCCAAGGCCAGACAAAGGTCTAAAGACCAGGAGTTAGAATGCTTGATCTTGAGTTAGAGTTTTGGCAGCTTTGCAGTGCCTTCCGTTGCCCAGACTGAGAGCAGGCAGAATATCTGGCAGAGGCACACCACACCAAAATGCAATGCAAAAACTTCTGCCAAAAATGGTGCCAAAACAGCTTCCCATGGAGTTGCGTGCTGTGCACCCCCACTCTGCACCCACTCTGCATCTGGGGAGCACCCAGAACTTTGAAGAAGAGGCAGCTCTGTCCTCTGGAGGAAAAACTGTCTATATGGAATTAATTCTAGAAAGAGAGTGGAGAGGCACCGAGGTGCTCAGGCAGGAGAGCTCAGAGATGGAAAGTGCCAGAAATGTGCAGGTGAACCATGAAGGAAGGGAACTGGGTTCCAGTCATGCATAGCTTTCCACTACCTCCAGTCTCCACTAACTCCTGTCTCAAGGTTTTATTCTTAAAGCAAAACCTTGGTAAACAAAATTGGACAAATACATTTAACTGAAACGAATCAAAATAACCAACAACATCAATCCAGATTTGGAGTTTTAAGATTTAAAATTATTTTCTCTTTCTTGGGCAAATATATTTTGTAAGAAATCAGTTTATTGTGCAAGAAATAACCCAGCCTACTATTTCATATATGACTGAAGCTTTGTTTATGTGACATTCTGCTCATTACTATTTTGGAATCTACACTAAGTCTTTTTGTAAGATACATAATTAGAATTATATCATTTTATTTTTGGTACCGGGGATTGAACTCATGACCTCGAGCTTGCCGGGCAGGCACTGTGTACCACTGTGCTATATCCATGCCTAGAATCTTTAGACTCTGAAAGATTCTCTAGCTGTTAGGCCCAGTGATTTTGTAGATGTAGTAAATAGGCCAATGGTATCATCAGATTCTTCCCAGGTGCACACAACCAGTTTTCTTTCTGTATTTACAGTGCATTCAGTAAGGTATTAGTGGATAATAAAAGGACAAATTAGTAACCACAGGCAAACCCTAAAATAATTACAAAGACATCCATACTTTTGTGTACTTACATTTAAAACTTTGTTTCAAGGATGTCCCTTCAGATAGAAAGTCAACATCTAGGCTATAAAAATAGGTAAAACAAGCACTTCAACCTGTTCCAAAAGAAAGCAATGACTGATGTGCATTTACACTTGCTAAACAATTATCTGTGGAAAAAATATATTTTAATGGAAAGGACAGCAAGAAAATAAGAAGTCAGCAAGATAACATAAAAACTGTGGACTACAAGCATTTCTTGGCTTTAAAACTGTTTTCTCAGAAATCAGCCCCTTCCTGGAGAATTAGAGGCCCAGACAGAGTACAAATTGTATAGTAGCCAGGGTAGTGTATAGTGTTATAAATGTTTCGGGATCTAGTAACAAAATTTCAAAACCCAGGATGGCCTGTGCCCTGGGAATAGAGCACCTGCCACAGATTAGTGATTCCAGCCATCTAGCGGAGCCAAATGAAGCCACCAAAGGAACCTGCTTCATGAAGTGGTCTGGCCAATGCATTCAGAATTCTGGGTCACTCCCCTCCTGTCATCTTCCACCCTGCCCCAGGTTATAGCTAGATCCCAGATTTTATGGGAACCACTTCTTCTCAGGTCAGCTCAGCTTAAGTTTTAAAATAAAGTTTATAAGTGCAACCATGCAATCACTATTTCATTTGTTCCATTAATATATCTTGATTGACTTCTAGGGAAAGGCTCCTGTCATAACTCTAGCAGGCTTTATTAATATGGGCAACTGCATGATCTGCGACCCCAGAATTTTTGTAACCTTGATGTCTTCATCTTTTGTGCAGGATACAAGGGCAGTAGTTTGGGTAAACATCTCCTGACATGAGGGAGCCCCAAGTGCTTTGCAAAGTCCCTGGAACCTGCTGAGGTGGTTCAGTTGACTCTACCTACTATCCTCTTGCCTGCTGTAGTGTTTGCTATTTCCCTCCTTTCTAGCTTTGGCTCACTGAGGCAGTAACTTCTATTGCTGTCGACTGTAACGGAGCCAGTAAGGCGCCATCACTCATGAAAGGTTACAAACCCTTTTGCCCAAAGATGTGTCCATAGCTGTTACTGATGCTCATCAAGCATTGCAGAGTGGTGAAGATCTTTATTCCTTCAAAGGCTATTGGTCCCTTTCTGTTTGAGCTTTTTTGGGCTTCACCAGCTCCCACTATTGTAGTCTGTTTCCTCCAGTACTCAAACAGGTACTGGTGAAGACTGGGCCACAGGGTAAGTTGGGCACACTGTTCCATCATCTCCCCTACTTAAATTCCCTAGCAATAACCTACATGACCAGAATAAGCTTCCTACTCTTCAGTGGCCGTCATAATCTGATCTCTACAGAAGCTTCCCAGCCTGCATTTTCTCTACATACCTCATGTACTGACAGCTCAAGATTGACCAGATTATTTTAGTTTGCCAGGTGCTCTCACTTGTTCATGCACAGGCTGACCTGCCATAGTGTGTGTTATATTATCTCCCTGGAACGCTTTTCTCTCTTCTTCCCTTTTCCCGCCACTAAACTCATCTCAGCCTGTCACCACCTTGAAGAAACCTTCCCTATGTCCTTTCTGCCCTCCCTTCCCTGCTCTCTGGGTGCTACTTATCTGTGTCCTAGCTGAGTTCCTTCTCCCTTGTATTTTTAACTGTTGGCTTGCTAGTTTCTCTTCTCCTTCAGAACAATAGTTTCAAAAACTTTTTGATCTCATCCGTAAGACAATTTGATCCTTCATCTCATATTTATATTTTTATTTATAAATTATATAGACACTACATTTCAAATAATATATATGTATACACATGCATATATATACATATATATATATATTTATGTAAGCAATTCAGACATTTTTGTTAACAAAGATCACTTATTTTCGTCCATACCCACATCCTGGGGTAAATCCCATCCCCACCCCCTAGGGAGGCCACTGTCTTCAAACTATGCTTCTTTGGGGGAGGAGATTACTTCCACTGATTGTGCTTGCACACGGTGCACCATGTAAATTGTATGGGGGTATAGCTCAGCCCTGTGATAAGGCGGTGTGCTGAGATTTCATTTTTCAATGCTCAAGCAATTTCTAACAATTTGTTACTGTGCTTTCTTTTGTAGCCTCGATGAAAGATTGTCTTCAGTCATCTCTTAGCTTGGGTAGATTAGAACAGTTATTTCTTCTGATCACAGCCCAACCTTTGACAGGACCTCTTTTAATGTCTAGAACTGTGTCACTCTGCTGTACTCAAGAGTTGCTTATGAAATGTTCTTCTCATTTGTTTTGATAGTACTGATTTCCTAGTCTCTGCTGACGTAGGTGAAGCCATTCAACTGAACAGATAAGCAGGGAGGCATTCAACCATGACATGAGAGCTGACATTTTCTCCCCTTTTGTAGACTGACTAGGATACCTTTCCTTTCACAAGTTATTGAGAATGATCATTTAAACAACAATTCACTGAGTTCCTACTGTTGTGTCAAGCATTGAATTAGATACCTTAACATACAGCAGCTCTTAAACCCTGTGACGTACACAAACACTATTATGCCCAAACTATGGATGAGAAGAAACAAGACCGATGGAAATAAGGCAACTTGTTGAGGTCATTAAAGCTAGTAAAGGCTGAAACTACTCTGAATTAAGGTCTATCTGACTTCAAGGCCTAGCTCTTAATTTCCATACTCTAATTTATGGGTTGTAAAATACATGCTTCTTTGGGCAGGAGTATCCCCTTGTATGTCACAGACACTAAAATAGAGAAGCAAAAGCATTTTTTTTTGCCAAATCCCCTTCGGTGAGGGTACAGAGGATCAGGGTGGGATACTGATGATGGAGAGATTGAGGGGAATCAGGAGTTGAGGCTTTTGGCGTGGTGGCTGTTTTCCTTTCCTTCTGCTTTTGGAGGGCCTTTCATTGCTAGTACCAAACTTGTTTCCTGGTTGTAAATACTGCTGTCACTTGGATCTTGAAAGTTCTCCAGAGTCCTGTGTGTTGAAGGCTTGGTCTCCACCTGTAGCACTAATGTGAGGTAAAACCTTTAAGAGATGGAACTAGAGGAAGGAAGTTAGGTCACTGGGAGTGTCCCTTGAAGGGGAGATTGGGACCATGGCCCATCCTCTTCCTCTGTTTCCTGGCACCATGAAATGAGAAGCTCCCTCTCCTATGTGCCATGATTACTCTCACACCCACCATGATGTTCTGCCTCACCACAGGCCCAAATGCAACAGGCCAACTGACCATGAACTGCAGCCTCTGAAGATGTGAGCCAAAATAAACCTTTCTCTTTCTAAATTGATTATCTTAGATAATTTTATAGAATGGAAAGCTAATACAAATATGTTATTTTAAAACTAACTTTTATAGAGAAGTAAGACTTTTAAAAGATTTCTTCATTTTGTTCTCCAACCAGTTCTTGACCTCACCTTCACTCTATACCTTCCTACTGTTGATTTTAGAATAGAGGAGGGAACACAGGCATCACCTATCATGGGGAAAGGTGAACTTTTTTGTTTTTGTTATCTCTGCCATTGCTTCTATCCTGTAATGATTGTGGTTATGTTGCTTTTCAGCCAAGTGTTTGAGATACAGTACTCACATATTCTGTTGCAGTTTTATTTCCCAGAGTCATAAAATAAGAAGTCCTACTTAATGCCATCTCTATGTGTTCAGCAACTCTATCCCTTCTTTGCAGAGGTAGACCTACATGAAAGCTACGTTTGTCCTCCAGAAAACAGACCAAGATTCCAACAACTCCTCTATAAAGGACTTCCCCTCCTTGGTTTTATAAGTAAAGTTGCCTTTCTATAATTTTCATCTCATTATGTCTTTGTCAAGATACATTTTTTTTCCTCTATTATCTTAGGTACTTAATGGCTTTTCTTAACTCAGAGACTTCAAACTCAGAAGCCTTAAGGGCCAGACAGGGGAGTGGTGAGAGATGAAATGCAAGTGGCCATTTACATATTGTGTGAATGGTAGATCCCAGTGGTGAGCTTCTCTTAAAATGCTGAAAGGCAAACAAGTTTCACCTGCAGCCTGCATTTGACTCATATGCCTGCAGTTTGTAACCTGCTTTTTCTTCTATGCCACAGTGCAAAGATTAGGTCATTCTTATTGCCACAACAATCCAGGAGTATTCAGATTAATTATTTCCCAATTTCTCATCACCATGAGATGCAGTCTAATCTTAGTGCAAACAGTTCTGATAAGATGCTTTGCCCCTTAACCAGATATCCAAGATACTATCAAAGCTGCTCAGGTAATGGTCATATAAGAGGAAAGAAATAGTCAATAAAGACTATCTTTCAGGCTCTAACACTTCTCATTATCTTTCCTTATTTCCCAATGCAGATCGTAGTCATGAGAAAATTAGTTCTCACCAAGATGAGCATATTAGCATTCCAAATTTATCTAAGATGAATGCTATAAAAGATAATGTTTCATAGTGCCTGAAAATTCTCCATCTAAACTTAAAATAGTTAATAAAACCCTTCAAATGGTAGGTTTAAGTTTTCTAATATTTGAGTGTACCCAATCCTGAGTCTGAAATTAAAAGTCACATTACCTTGAAAATAATATTTGTGTCGACAAGGTATGTAGTTGTCTAACATTTTATATCACAGTTAATCTTTGGTGCCAGAGCCATTTCATGATTCTGGTATCTTTTTTTTCTTTCTTTCTTTCTTCCACCTTATTTATCTTGTACTCATCCCATTCCCAAATCCTATGCCATTCCCTTCATCTCCTCTTGCCTTTGTCCCCCACCTTCCCAGGATGCCTTTTCAGGATCAATTCTTGAATAGGACCTGGGCATAGAAAGAAAGTGTTTGGCACTGTGTTTGATAAAGTTGCACCACAGATGAGAATTTGAGAAAGAAACAGTTAAGAAAAAGGAAATTGGGAAAGAAGAGAGAGTGAGAGAGAGAGAGAGAGAGAGCACAGAAACAAAGGCTGAGATGATCTTTACTGTCTTCTTTCTGCTGTGCACTAGAGTCTCACAGCAGTGGAATTCTCATTTCACACTCAGTCTTTCGTTCATTGGGACCACAGTCAAATTTGAATCTTATTTTTCTTATTCTATGCCATGGTCCAAAAAAGCCATCAAAGGAAAGCACCCTTAAAAGTTCAGCATCAAAAAGTCCTAGGTTCTAATTCCAGCTGTATCTATGCCATTGGCCTTGGATAAATCACTCAGTCTCTGAGATTTCCTTATCTGCACCCTGGGTATAACAGTGCAGCTGTTATACCCAGCTACTAGGGATAAAAAGGAGTACTACATGTGAAAACACTGGACACTATTAAATGCTAGTCAAACATGAGACGTTGTTGTATCTCTAAATGCAGTACTATGTTATGCCTACAGTCACTTCTTCTAAGTAAGTTTCCTTCCATTTCTTGGAGAAGGGAATGAATGCAGCAGTCCAGTACAACAATGAGGCAGAACTTTAAGGTACAATTTGGAGGGGGAATGTAAGCATTTAAAGTAGCCAACCATTGCTATTTATAAGTCATCACAAAAATGTGAAATCACTTGGGAGTATAACTTCTTTGTTCTGAGATAAGCCATTTGAGTGGATTCTGTTTAGTTATGTAGACACAGTAAAGCACTCATTAGTCTGGAAAGTACACAGGAGTTGTGTTTGTTCGTATTTTGTTTTTGCTTGACTAGGGCTTAGGGCTTCAGCACCACAGGCACATGGGGTCTTGCTGCCAAAATGATTGGTTCAGGAGGTGGGCACGTGGCCAGAAGGTTCCATCAAAGTTAAACTCAGACCTTTTGTTCAGCGGTTATCTAGATAAGGACCTGCTTTCTTCTCCTCACTAGAACAAGCACACAGCCCAGTTGACCCTGACTGACATCTTCAGACTGTGAGAACTTTGCCCAAAGACAACGCTGATTTGGCAAAATGAAGAGTTAAGAGATCTCAGAAAAACTGAACTACAGCTCTGATAGAACTCTAAAGCTCACCATTGGTCTTTGCAATTATGTGAGCTAATGTTTCTAAACCAGTGTGTGCTAGGCTTTATACTAGATTCAGTGACCTCATCTAAAATGATACAGAATTTGCAGACTTCTGCAGAACGGGTGGGGATTTTGCGTGGTGTTCAGGGAGCTTGCTGAAGGGCAGCTGCTTAAGTCTCCTAATCTTTTCCATTGAGGTTCACAGCTGATAGAGAGGATTTTGTAGGAGGGAGGCATCAACAAGGCCTACATTGTCATGGGAGAAGAAATGCTGGATGGGACCCTAGCATGGGAGAAAGCTGTGTTACTAAATGTGGTCTGTGTTACTGTGTTACTGTGTTGTATGTGAGTGTGGTCTTTGAATTCACTTGTGGTCAGTTTTAGTAGATGTTGCCAAACTACTCTCCAGAGTGGGTTTACTATGTTACATGCCCACTATGCGGGCTTGCGAGTTTCCAGAACCTTTGCCCACAGGCTAATTAATGAGGGCTTCTGGCTCTAATAGTGTATAGCTGTTTACAAATGATAAATGAAAAGATTATTACAACAAAAAGACACCAAATCTCTTTCTCCCTCTCTCTCTGTCTGTCCCTCCCATTCAACTTGCTCTGCAATTTGGAATGATAATTCAGAAGTAAATACATTTAAATTATCATATGCAAATTCTTTTAAAAATACAAATATAACCCAACTGCCTGAGTACCTGCTGGTTCTAAGTTGTCCTTCAAGACACAGAACTACCTCAGCGCCCCTTGGAATGTGCCTTCCTTGTCAGCAATAGGTGCGAGATGAGAAGGAAGAAGGAATGGGGGTGCAGGTAGTGAACAAGTAGGAGATGGTACAAATGGTTGTTTTCTGTACAAGTTGCAGTCAAAAACACCCCAATACATGAAATTATTCAATACATACTGGTGAAATAAGCAGTAAGATTTAGAGTAATTTTCACTATTACTGGTTAATTTTTTGCTCATTGCTGCTTAAACTAATGTTTCCATTTCTAAAACATTCCTTACACTGGATTTATTTGACTGGTAGCACCAGCATGAAGGATTTACTTGAACGTGGCAGTGAGTTAATAGACACTTAATTGACCTAATATACTCATTTAAATATATATTTACTAAAGACTAAAACATTCAACCTGACAAACTATGTGTGCTAATTCAAATAGTACCTAATACTTTCCTAAGTTACTTTTCATGGGTTTTATCCTTGGAATAGGGGTGCCAATCTCATGAATTGGTGACTGTTGTCCCAATAGCAACTTTGTTTACCTATTGTGTAGGCCTCACATATGTTAGATTTGTGGTGTTATTGTGAGTCAGTTGTATTTGCAAGCCTTTGAGAACTAATGATAAGACTTCAGGCTTCTGGATATCTTCTTTTTTTTTTTTTCCCCGGCACTGGGATCGAACTCACCACCTTGTGCCTGCCTGACAGGTGCGTAAGCCGCTGAGCCAAACTCCCAGTCCTGGTTTTTTGAGGCAGGGTTGCACTGTGTAGCTCAGGCTGGCCTTGCGCTGGCGTTGTAGCCCAAGCCAGCCTCGAACTCACAATGCTCCTCCTACCTCAGCCTCCCGAGTGGATTAAAGGTATGCGCCACCACGCCCGGCTCCTCTTCTGGATATCTTCTATATCTTCTTCTATGACTTGTTCCTGCCGTGTTACATTTGATTACTTTTTGTCCATTCATAGACCAGTAGCAGAAATTTCTAGGTGCTTATTGAATAGCTATTCTCACTTGCTTCTTATCAACAAATTTTGTCAGGAAAAACAATGTGTCCAAATTAAAAGCAATTCTCCCCAACCTTTCTTGCAGATAGGGGCAGCAATTGTGATTAAGTGCTTCTCTTTGAAATGTAAGTGCAAGTTGCTCAATGTGGCTCCTGGGAAAACTTCTTGAAAGACATACTGACTCAATTGCTGAGAACCATTTTCGATTGGTCCTTCTTCCTTTCTGATTGAGCACTGTGTGATAGCTGGAGCTATGGTAGCTATTTCTTGAACATGAGGATGAAAGCCATATTTTCAATGATGCCGTAGAACAATCATCAACCCTAGACCACTTACTTCTGGAATTCTCATTCTATGAAAGAAAAGTAAACTATTGATTTAAATCATTGCCTCTCAGGTTTCTATTACTCATAGTTGAATGCAGTTCTGGTATTCTAAATATTCATTCAGGGTAATCCTCCATTCAATTTGTTCAGTGTTTTACCATTGTCTTTGAACAGAAGCCTGTATAACAGAGATATGCAATAGTCATTCAAGTTCCCTGACCTAAATCATAAAGGATTCAGCTGTAAAGGCTCCCCCAAGCTGAATTAACCACTGTGGAACTGGGACTGGGTGGCAGATCAAGCCCTTCAACCCTAGCATAGTGTCCGGGAGTGGACAGGTGGGACTGAAAGCAGAGACCTGGGATCGTCACAACAATGCTCTCCCCTGTTGCCACAACAGGAAGGAGAGATCCACAGTAACATGGTGGAACTACAAGTATTGGTGGAACTTCCTGTTGCCTTTGACACTAGAGCCTCACAGACCTCCCTACTGAGTTCATCAAATGCTCAAATCTATATGTCAGGATCCCCTAGCAGGTGTTAAACATTCTTGGGACACACAGGTAATTCTCACTGTCTTTACCATCAGCCCATGGACTTTGGATGGTTCAGCTCCCAGCACCACCACCACAAACACAGCTGCTGCTGTCAAGGGAACAGGATAGATGCTTGTAGTGGCAGACATCATTCCCATTCCATCGCTCTCCCCCACTCCCTTTCCCCTTTTTATTATGTTCCTCCAAATCATTTGATTAATAAAGTGTTTACCAATAGATTGTGATTATGGAATCCAAAACAGATCAACGGGTGTACTGAAATGTATTCATTAAATACAACCTCCCCAAAGCATTTTATAGGTGCATAAAACTAAAGCAAACCCAAGAATAAAGCAAGGAAAATAAAAAACAAGTAAACAACCTCCTCCTACAAAAAGTACAAAGAAAAAGAAGAAAGAAATGTGTTCAAACTTAAGCAGGTTTGACCTAGCTGATCAGCAAATAAATGGGCCCATTTCCAGTACAAGAACATTTTCTGTTTTTGCATATTGTTAATTATCTGGACTATGTCCCATAATGCTATCATTTTACTACTGGTGTAGCTTAGAAACTTTTCATTTTCCTATGATTTTTCAAGCAGAGATAGAGCCAGCTTGAACTCTTAAGAGTTGCCTTAGTGACTTTTTGGCTTCAATGAATGTTGGCACAGGTGTCCCAGACCACCAAGCAAGGTGCGAGCTCTAGGTGCTAATGAGGAAGGAAGCTTGCATTCTGTGTCCTTTCTGATTCAAACAAGACAGGGAATTGCACAGGACCCTATAAAACTTACATTCCTGCCAGTGTCGGATAGCCCCCTTGGAGAATCTAGGGCTCCTGCAGGGCCTCTGTCCTATCACAGTGCTACTCTATCCCAGTCCATGACCTGGAGCCACACAAGACCTCCTCTACCTGGGAACACAAAACAGGGAAGGGGGTGGGTCCCAAAAACATAGGATAATTCAGGCTCTCTGGACCTCTTGTCCTTCAGGACATGCTCAGGTGATTCCTTTTCTCTACATCCCACCAACCAGCCAGGATCTTTCAATAGAGGAAACCTAGTGACATTTATCTAGATCCCTCTGAGCCCTATACATTAGGTCCCTAAAGTAGTTACTTAATATTTAAATGACTTGATCCTTCTCAACCTCAGTTTATTATCTGTAAGATGGGAATATATAATGGTGTCATTATACTGTAGTTATTATCATCACCACAACCATAACTACCATTTTCCCCATTTACTATAGGAGGTATGTGAATTAGTGGTTAAACACACAGGCTGTCATGCCAAATTATTTAGAGTTCAATCCTGCCTCTGTTACCAAATCCCTTGATAGCCATGGCAATCAGCTGAAATGCTCTCTATTTCTCCATCTGTAAAATGGGAACAATAATGAACATACTATACAGGGCTATTGTGGAAATTAAGGAAACAAATCAGTACCACAACTCTTAGAGAAGCCCATAACAAGTAAGATAGTGTGTGCCAAGAAGGAGAACAAGCTGTATCATCCCTCCCCACAGAGGCAGGACCTATTATCTGTTTTCATCTTACAGAAATGGAAATTGAACCTTAGAAGGATGAAGTGGTTTAGATGGTAATAGTGCTTTTATATGTTTTTGATGACCAGGGGTTTCTATACTTTTCTCTTTTGCTTCAAGAAACCCTATATTCCATGGATCAGGAGCCATCACCTCTTGTGACTTGGATTTTAAATGTCTCCAAAGACCATGTGTTGAGGGTTTGGTCACCCGTCTGTGGTGCTATTAGTAAGTGGTGGAACTTTCAGGAGGTGAAGCCAGTAGGAAAGTGTCTTGGTTACTTTTTACTCATTGCTGAGACAAAACACCTGACACTCAAAATTAGGGAAGGAAAGGTTTATTTAGCTTACAGTTTTTGGAGGTTTCAGTCCACAATCAGCTGGCTCCAAGGCAGGGTGGCATGGCACAGGAACAACACTTTAAGGCAGCAGCCAAGCAAAAGTAGCCAGAGTAAAAGGGGGAAGAGCAAGCCTCTTCTCCTCCTTTATATAGTACACAGGACACCCCCCGCCCCAGGGTGGGTGTAGCATCCACAAATCTCCTTGCCTTCCTTTGCACAGGATGAGGATGTTTACAAAGTAAGAGCCCTGGCTCCCTGTTGAGTCTCTCAGCTAAACTTCTGACCTTCTCAATTTGACACAACTAACAGGTAACTGCTTGTACTCTACACCCCAGGATGTAGAGCTGCTGCCTTACTTAGTTAAGCTGCTAGGCTTCTCAAGTTGACACAATGTATAAACCGTAACAGAAAGAAAGTAGGTCATTGGCAGTGTGCCCTGGAAGAGGATATTAGGACCCCTATCCCTGCCTCCCTTTCTCTCTCTGCTTCCCAGTTGTCATGAGATGCACATCTCTGTTCCACCACACACTAGTCACCACAATGTTCTGCCTTGCCACAGGTCCAAAGGCAATAGTGCACTGAACCTTTCAAACCATGAGCCAAAATGAAATTTTCCTCCTTTTAAATTGATTTTCTGAGGTATTTTATTGCAACAACAGAAAGCTGATGAAAGTATCACCCACAAGTCCCAAATTGATGCTGACCTTTACCGGTTGTGTCTTGTAGTGATTGATACATTGTGTCAACTTGAGAAGTTTAGAAGCTTAACTAAGTAACTCAGTAGTTCTACATCCTAGGGTGTAGAGGACATGTTCTGGGGTGGTTGCTTATGCTCCAGGATTTGTAATGGTTAGTTCTTTCCTGTCAATTTGAGATGTTTAGAAGTTTAACTAAGTGACTCAGCAGGAGGCCAGGGCTCTCACTCTGTAAACAAAATGATCCTGGCAAGAGGAGGGCCTGGAGTTGATGTGAGTGCTACACCCGCCCCAGGGCAGGTAGCCTGTGTACACTATAAGGGAGGAGAAGAGGCTTGTTCTTTCTCCCTTTTGCTCTTGTTGCCTTTGCTATCTTTTGCTGCCTGCAACTGTTGCCCCTGTGCCATGCCACCCTACCTCGGAGCCAGCCGATTACAGACTGAAACCTCCACGAGCTAAATAAACCTCCTCTTCTTCAATTTTGACCATCAGGTATTTTGTCCCAGCAGAGAAAGAAAGGTAACCAAGACGTGTCTCCATCTCTGAAACCTGAACTAAAGCTACCTTTCTGCACCTTCTCTCAGTGCTAACGCCTGACAACACCCTACAGTTAGGCTCCTCCCCCATCCTTGGGCCACATTGGGTCAAGGTCTCCCACATGTACCCATGGCTTCATAAAGGGATAGTGTGGTCGCTGTGGAGAGGGAGGCCTCCAGGTTGAAGGGACAGCTGGCTGCTGTGAGTAATGAGTTTGCAGGAGTCACTGTGGGCTGTGTCAGTTCTTCTGCAGTTTACACTTAACAAATATCTCTGGCCTCACCACTTTCTTATGTCTTCTGTTCTAGGTTTCTGCCACACAAAAGTCGAACCCCCACCTGACATGTCTTATTAGCATACTTCTGGGAAAGAAGAACAATCTCTTCTGAAGGGTCTATTCTAAATATGGATTTAGTGTCTAGTGTTTGCTGCAATGACCTTGGGCTTTTTCTCTCAGCTTCTATCTGACCTTCAAGTCTGGTTGCTCTGGGGCACACATTAGCAGTTCTCACATCCAGCAGCTAATTGTTTATGTCAGGGAATATTATTTATCTACTCTCTCCAGAAAGAGCCTGCAAAAAAAAAAAAAAAAAAAAAAAGTCAATCAGGTCTGATATGGTATCTTTATCTTGTCCTCCAAGACTTTGGTGTGGAAACTCATGTTCTATCCAGTTACATTTCTCATAACATATTATTACAGTTTTGAGAACTATACTGTGAAAATGCAGACCCCTCACTCCCCAGGGTACACTTTTTCAGAGGCAGTCACTATTGCCTGGTAAATACCTCTTATCTTAAATGCTTGTGACCAGAAGAGTTTCAGATTTCAGATTTTTAAAATTTTTGGAATGTTTGTACATTTACAATGAGATATCATGGGGGTGGAATCTAAGTCTGAACACAAAATGTATTATATTTCGTAAATACCTTATACATATAACTGGAAAGTAATTTTATATAACATTTTTAGTGCACTTGCATTTTGGGACATTTCAGATTTTCTGATTAGGAATTCTCAACCTATACTTTTTTTTTTTTTTTTGATTGCCTTCCAAAGTAATATAAGCCTGTGTATATATCCCCAGTGATCTTGGAATATAGTGGTATTCACATTGTCTTGAATCTTGATTTTTTTTCCCCAAATAATAATGTATCTTGGAATTCTTTCCATATGCAAACATAGGTATGTTCTTTATTCTTATAAATAACTGTGAAGTAGTATGGAAAAATAAAGATGGGTAGAAAGGAGACAAGGAAAATCGTGTTTTTAAAATTGCATTTTATAAGAAAACTACAGCTTCAGGACACAAATTTACTTAAGATTGTAACATGCCCCCCTCACCTTCTGCTACCCAGCCTTTTTCTTCACTCCTAAATTCCTAAGTCTTAAAGGATACTATAAGTCTGTAAATTGGGCCTGTGCTTTTCTTCCCATATGAGACATTCACAAATTCTACTGCCTTCCACCTTGAAGGTAACAACACTGTTAATTAGGCACCTTAACTTCAAACTCATGCAAATGATTTGCATTCTAACCTAGCCCACCAGTGGGTAACCTGACAGATACTACAAATACACATTCCAGATCATGTCTTGAAGACACTCCCAAGACCACATAGGTACCCCTAGCCCCAGGTCTTGGTCATGGTAATTTTAAAACTTCATTTTACTTGAGGAACTCTGCATGTAAAATATCATAGAACTGCTTAAAAGTTAATAATTTTACTCTGTTTCAGCTCTTAATCTATGATTGCTAGAAGTGAATCTTTGACTTTAACAAAATCTCTGAATCTAAAGCAGTGGTTTTAGAAACATGGATTTGGGCTAGGTATGGTGGCATATACCTGTGATCCTAAGCACTCTAGGAGGCTGAGGCAGGAGCATTACAAATGTAAGCCCAGCCTAGGTAATTTAGCAACTTAGTGAGTCCTTGTCTCAAAATAACAAAGTGGGATAGGGATGTAGCTCAATGTAAAGGCCCTATTTTCATCCCCAGTACTGCCAAAAAAATGTAAATTAAAAAAAAAAAAATTCCGGGCCACCCATTCAGGACCCCTCCAGTCTCTCAGGAGCTATTCTATTTCCTAATAATTTTTCTTACTCCTAACCTCCACCAAAAAACAAAAACAAAAACAAAAACAAAAACAAAAACAACAACAACAAAAAAAGAATTCCTCAATCACACATAGCTATATGTCAATGTCAACTGCCCAATAGCCACATGTGCCTGGTGGTACAGATACAAAATACTTCCTTATTGCAGAAGGTTCCTTTGGATGTTGTTGATAGAGGGTGAACTTTTGACCCTCTATCAAAGTAGAACATATCCATTGCCTGGAATGTATTTAACTCAATTCTATTTTCTATAGACTAAATGTGTAACATTTCTCTCCAAGTTCACATATTGAAATCTAATCCCCAATATGACTAGGTTTGGAGGTGGACCTTTGGAAGATGGTCAGCTCCTGAAGGCAAACATTCATGAATGGGATTAGTGACTTCGTTAAAGAGACCCTGAACCTTCCTCTCCTTTCTGCCTGATGAAGACACAGCAAGAGGTGCAGTCTGAACTAGGAAGCAGGCCCTTACTTGATCTCAGACTTCCAGGCTTCAGAACTGTGAGAGATAAATTTCCGTTGTTGATAAACCACCTATCTTTGGTATTTTGTTACAGCAGCCTGAACAGACTAAGAAACCATTAATTCAATGAACATTTATTAATTGTATACCTTGTCCAGAGCATCCCAATAGACATTAACAAAGACAATTTTTATTTTAAAGTCCCTGTCTCAGGTAGATCATGCATCAATGGAATAAAACAGATGTGCTGTCTGGCCTTGTACCAGGAATGTCAACCAACTATAACAAAAAATAACAAGTACAAGACATTCCAAAGCAATTTGAGAACACGAAGTAAATATATATAGTCTGTAGGTGGGGACAAGAATAGAGACCTTATTCTCCTATCTTTAAAAATAGCTTATTAGCCGAGCATGGTGGCGCATGCCTGTAATCCCAGCACTTGGGATGTTGAGGCAGGAGGATCCTTGCGGGTTCAAGACCAACCTGGGCTACAAAGTGAGTTCAAGGCCAGCCTGCAGTGTATAGTGAGACCCTGTCTCAAAAAATAGGGCTGGGGATTTAGCTCAGTGGCCTCAGCGCCTACCTGGCAGGTGCAAGGTTGTGAGTTTGATCCCCGGTACCAAAAAAAAAAAAAAAAAAAAAAAACCTTACTAATTATCCATTCTTCTAATGCAATTGTAATGTAGAAATTTTAACTTATATTTCATATGTGAATAACACAATGCAAAAGCATTTTAAAAGCTCTGAAGGCATTATGACAACCAATTAGAGCACAGACTCTGGGTCCACATTGCACAGGGCTCAAATCCCAAATTATGCACTTGCTGTGTGACCTGGGTGTATTACTTAATGTTCATATGTGCTTAGGTTGAGTCTTCACACTTAGTGAGTACTAAGAGCTGGCCATTATTATTTTCTAAATATTAATAATTATTATGCCATAATTTCAGCCACCCAGAGAGATTCTAAATGTGTCAGTAGGTTCAGGATTGCCCATTGAGGAGTTCAGTGGGTTGCAAGAATCCACTCAGGCCAGATGCCGATTAGCAAAGCAAATGTGACATGTGCCTGGCCTTCCTACCTTAGGTCCTTGACTCTTCTCCCTGAAGTCCTCATATGACAATGACAGTAAGGGAATTTGCAAGCTGGGGGCCTCTCTGACATTAACCCAGGGAATTCTGCACTCTACCTTAGTTAAATATGGCCCAGTCATTCAAAACCTTGGTCATGTTCCATGAGCTTATTCTTAAGTGAGACAAATAACATGCCCTTTGTTGCTTCTGACACTCTCACTCCTAAAGAAACCTCTTCACCGGCTCACGAAAATTCAGGTTTCTGTGAGGATCCCAACTTGCAGTCATGTCTTTCTTTGGATTTCTTCAATATTTCTGCTTCCTGGAGTCTGTCCTTTGGATTATTTTGGTAGCTTCTACCTCTTTTTGCTACCTTTGTGATGATGTGGTACTCACCAAGACCTGGCCTACCAGATCCTTAACAGAAATAATTAAAGGTTAGAAAACACTCAGCTGATATGAAGTACTACTGAGTGAAATAATGTCTCCAATCATAAAAACGTACATTTCGTTGCTTCTCTTTTGTAGTGTAAGTTACCTGACTCATTTGTAGCTGCAAAACCTGCTTCTTAGATGCTAAATTCAGCTTGTACCATTTGGAAATATACATTACAAAAGGCATTTGTTGTGCTGACTAAACACTTGCACCTGATTTTTACTGTCTAGGACTGTTATCAGTCTATAACTATAGCAACTTTCAGTTGTTTTCACAAAAAAAAAAAAAAAAAAAAGGTTAAGAAGAAAATAAACTATACTTTCCAGTTATATTTTCCTTAATGCAAATCAGCCAAAATGTTCTTCAGAAAAGCAGGAAGATAAAGCAGTGTATAGGTAGTCCCACTGCCCTCTATAGCTGGTGACAGTTCCATTTCAGACCCCTTACTTGCATGAGTCTCTACCACGGCTGGGTGTCTTATTTGCTGTATCTTTTTTTCTTGAAGAACTCACACTGCCAGACATATAAGCATCAAGCTTCACAAAATCTAATATCCTCTGTGGGTGCCATAGTAATTATCACACATGGCCACTGGCACCAGAGACAGCTGCAGGGGGGACATATGTTCTGTGCCAAGTGTTGATCTCTATTGCACAGATTATGCGCCACTTGGTCCAACTGTTCATTTAGTTGCTGACCCAGGGCCTTGGACACATCTCTGCCTCCATCAGGGAGTCCCTATGGACTGGAAATCATTCCCTAAACTTCATTCTACACTTCAGAATCCTTAAGGAAAGAAAGGTCAGGGGCTAGTACTACAATAGGACATTTTTGGAAATTGTTCCTTTAATTCAGTCTTCACTATAGTATATTGATGCTTTGAGCCAGAAAATTGGGGCAGGAGTGTACCATGTGTATTATAGGATATTTAGCAGAATCCCCTTAATGACTTTGGACTGAAAAATCCAATATTCAAAGGCCAATTGTTTATCAGCTGATGACATGATCTTTTATATAGAAAATGCTAAGGAATATGCACACTCACACACATGCACACACACAGCTATTACAACTGATAGGAATTCAGCAAGATTTCAGGATTTACAATCAATATAAAACATCAGTTATACTTCTATATACTACCAATGCATAACTGAAAATGAAATTAAGAAAATGCACCCATTCACATTTGTATCAAGAGAACAAAATGCTTAGGAATAAATAAGTACAAGTCTTGAACAGGGAAAATGTTGCTGAGAGAAATTTTAAAAAATCAAGTAAATGGAAAAACACTCAATTAAAAAACTTAATATTATTAAAATGGTATTATTCCACAATCTGATTTATGGAAATATTCACCAAATTTTCCAGTTCAATCTCAGTCAAATTTTTAAAATTAAAACCACTGAATTATAGACTAGAAAAATGATAGAGCAGCTGAAATTTTTTTACAAAGAAGCTAATCATTGGGACAAAGAGAACTGATATAGGTCACCAGAGAGGACAGAAGCTGTGGAAAACAGAAGCCATACAAGTCATGACCTAGCTTGTCTCTGCACAAACTGATCACGGGCAGTGGTGCTGCTGGTGGGCCCGCCCCCTCCAACTGTCTCCACATTGCCTGGGTGATGCGTTAGTCTGACGACACTAAGATAGCACAGAAGGGAGACACTGATAGAACCTGCAAGGAGAGACCCAAAAGAAGGTCTGCTTGCAACTGATGATGCATCTAGTGCCAGAAGAACTGGTGCAAAGGTCTCCATGCCTCTACTTCCCACAATGAAGATGGAGCTTCCATGGAGGAACTGAGTGCAGATCTTGGCCCTACTTCTCAATTGCTTCTCACCTGCTGTCTCTACTTCCTTTGAGGATTGCTCCCCGACAGTTACACTAGACTTAAAACTTTCTTACCTGTGATTTACTTGAAAGCAAGAAAAGAAAAAAGTACAAGAATGGTGCCAAGCACTGTTGTAGGCACTGGGGATAAAACCATAATAAAAAGACCCAAGTCCCAGCCCAGTGGAGCTTATGCTTTAATGATTCAGTGTCAACTTTTCCCAAGAGCTTTATATATATTCATTACATTCTTGCCATATCTTTATGAGATGACTACTCTGCTAAGTAGCTTTGTATCACTGTGACAAAAAAACTTGCAATAGTTTAGAAAGAGTCAAGTTTATTTTAATTCATAGTTTTGGAGACTTCAGTCCATGGTCTGTAGTTAGGCAGCGCATCAAGGTGGGAGAATATGACAAAAGAAACCGTTCACTTTGTGATAGCCTGAAGGAAAGAGAGAAAGGGTCCAGGGCCCCAGTAGCCACAAGGGCACTCCCGCAATGACCTAACTTCCTCCTACTAGGTCCCATCTCTTGAAGGTTCCATCACCTTTCAAAAGCTCCAGATGCTGCCAATGAAACCTTTAACACATGGGCATTTGGAGAACACATCCAAGTCGTAGCAGCTACTATTATAATTCCCTTCACAGGCAAGGAAAGCTTAAGCTCCAAGAAGCCTCATTACATACCTAATCTCACACTCTGATGGGACCAAGAGTTGAACCCAAACAACTAAATCTGGGAGCTGAGTGCTTGACCATTCTGCCCATATTTCCCAAAATGAGGTTCCCCAGAGGGTGGCAAGCGATAAATGCACTATAGGATATTTTAAATCTTGAGGGAAATATGAGACGTGTTTCAGATACCACATCAACTAGTACTATTAAATTGTTTGGAACTAAACTAATAAATAAAACTATTAGGTTTTTTTTTTTTACTTAGGCTTGCCATAAGATATTATTGAGATGCTAACCATCACAAATTTAGTAAATTTGGGTACTTCTGCACTGTGCTAATTTCTGTTTATCTAACTATTTATACTCCAGGTAAATTGCAAGATCCTAAGGGTGGCTAGGTGCATAGTAGACACACTAAAAAGTGTTTGTTGAAAGAATGAATCAATGAATGAAGAGAAATAAAAGATATTCTTATAAGTGAATCTGGAATAAAATACCCCTAGCAAGGATGACAGAAGAAGAGAGTGTAACACTTAGAGACTAAAAATTATGTGGGGACTAGTAAGCAACAAAATATACAATATAGTTGTTTAATATGTGTTCTCTTACACTAGGCTACCTACCTTTGAATCCCAGTTCCACCAAATATTAGCTCTGTGATCTGGGCGCTCAGTTTTTTGATTCATTAGATAGTGTTAACATTATGTTGTTATGACAAATTAAATAAGTCTCTATGGATAAGCTATTTAATGGACAGACTTTTTAGAATAGTGCCTAGCACAAGGTAATTGATGTGTGTGTGTGTGTGTGTGTGTGTGTATTTAGAGAGAGAAATAGTGATATATAGTGATATATATATGAGAGGAGAAATCAAACTGTATGCATGTGTATCTATGCACACTGTATGCATGTAGTTTGATATCTTTATTCTTATTATTTAAATTCTATTTAATCATGTTTGTTCGTTTCATGAATTTGAAGTCATTTGGATTCTAAGAGGATAGGAGAGACTGAAAAATACTACAAATGAAAAAAAAAAAGAGGCCAGCAGAACGGCCACACTGGTGACCATTGCCACCCCAGTTTGCCTGGAACTGAGAGGCTTCCTTGGAGAAAGACTTCTGGTGCTAACATTGGGGAAAGTCTTGGGAAAAATAGCAGCTCACTTCTGGTTTATGCTACTGTAATTTGACTGCAGGTTTATTCCTAGCTCAGGAGAGATCATTTCTGGGAGGCTCAGAGGAGGCCACAGTGAGGAATTCAGATTGTGATGTGGCTGAATGCCAGTCAGCTTTCGGTCACTGTGACCAATACCTGTGGTAAACAGCTTGAAGGAGGAAAGGTTTCAGAGTCTTCAGTCCACAGCCAGCTGGTTCCATGGATTTTAGGCCTCTGGTGAGGCAGAAGCATCATGGCAAAAGGGTGTGTCATAGAGAAGTGCAAATTCAAGCAATGCTGAGAGTCCATCTTACTCTAGGAAGAATGGTTATTATCAAGAAATCAAATATTAGCAAATTGCTTGTGAGGCTGAAGGGGAACAGAAACCCTTCTATACTGTCGGTGGGAATATAAATTAGTACAACCACTACAAAACTTAAAAAACTAAAAGTAGAAATTCCATTCAACTCAGTATTCCCCTTTTAGGTGTCTTCCCAAAACAGTTAAAGACGTCATATTACAGTGATACATGCATTCCTGTGTTTACAGCTGCAAAATTTGAAGAGCAACCTACCTGGCCATAAACAGATGAATGGATAGATAAAATGAGGTATTTATACACAATGAATTATTACTCTGCCATAAAGAAGGATAAACTTAAATCATTTGTAGGAAAATGGGTGCACCTTCAGATTCATAATGTGAAGTAAAATAAATCACTTTGTTCTTCATTTATATTTCAGATTCCTCATGTAATAGAAACTATGCAATATTTAAGCTTGGGTGTCTGATTTATTTTACTTGTGTGTCTGATTTATTTATAAAGTGGTTTAGATGACGTGATGAATATACTGATGACTTGATATTTTTCAGTATGATTACACGTTAGACTAGGGCAGGAATTCCTGTTTTCCATGTATTATACTCTTTTATCAGGAAAAGCAGACTCTATATTGGCCTTTAGTCCCTGGCATGAATAGACATTCAGTATGAATATTTCATAAGAATTGGAGGTAGAACTCATTTACTTCACTATTAGGCAAGGAAAAAAAATAAAAGGAGTATGTATAGGATAGGAAGAAGTGAAATTATAATTATTGGAAGATGACATGACCCTCTACATAGAAAATACAAAAAAAACCCCAAAAGGCCCTTAAAATTAATAATAAATTCAGTAATGTAGCAGGATGGATAAGCAACACCCCAAAATCAATAGTGTTCCTATACACTAATAATAAACTTACTGAGAAAGAAATTTTTAAAAATACCATTCACAATAGCATCAAAGAATATCAAATACTTAGGAATTCACCTGACAAAGAAGTTAAGGAGTTCTACAAGAAAAACTACAGTACATTGAAAAAGAAAATTAAAGAGGACATCAGAAAATGGAAAGATATCCCTTGCTCCTGGATAGTCAAAACCAATATAGTCAAAATGGTCATATTTCCAAAATTGATACACATATTTAATGTAACCCCAATCAAACTACCTATAATATTCTTCACAAAACTGAGAAAAACAATTTTTAAAATTCATATGGAACCAAAATAAATCCAGAATAGCAAAAGCAATCCTGGGTAATGACAGCAAAGCAGGAGGCATCACAATCATGGAAATTAAATTGTATTACAAAGCTATAGTGATAAAAACAACATGATACTGACACAAAAACAGATACAAGGATAAATGGAACAAGACACAAGGATCAATGGAACAGAACAGAACAACAGAAGCAACCTAAGTACATTCTACTATTTCACCTTTGACAAAGGTGTCAAAAACGTACACTGGAGTAGAGATAGCCTCTTTAATAAATTATTGGGAAAACTGGTTATTCACATGTAGAAAATTGACTCTAGACCCATATCTATTACTATGTACTAAATTAAAACAAAAACGGATTAAAGAACCTAATGTTAAAACATTAGCACCTTGCTTGCTGGAAGATAAAATAGGTTAAAATTCTTTAAGTCATAGGTGTAGGCAAAGACTTTCTGAATAGAATCCCAGTTGCACAAGAAATAGTACCAAGAATCAACAAATGAGACCATATCAAATTTAAAAGCCTCTGCAGAAAAAAGCAAGTAAGCAAAAACAAAACAAAACAAAACAAAACAAAACACCCTAAAAAACAAAGCGAAAAAAAAAAGACTTAGTAAAAGAGAAATATGCAGAATGGGAAAATTTTTGCCAGTTGTTCTTCAGACAGAGGACTAATGTCTAGAATGTATAAAGAACTCAAAAAGATTAGATTCCCCAAAATAAAAGACCCAATCAAAAAATGGGCAAGTGAAATGAATAGACACTTCACAGAAAAGAATTACAAATGGTCAATAAATACATGAATGGATGCTCAGTGTCACTGGTCATTAGAGAAACACAAATTGAAGCAAAACTGAGAATCCATCTTACCCCAGAAAGAATGACTATCACTGAGAAATCAAACAATAACAAGTGCTGGTGAGGCTGCAGGGCCACAGCAACGCTACGTTGTTGGTGGGAATGCAAACTAGTACAACCAGTATGGAAATCAGTATGGAGATTCCTCAAAGAGCTAAAAACAGAAATTCCATTTGACCCAGCTATTCCCCTTCTAGGTGTCTTCCCCAAACAGTTAAAGACATCATATTACAGTGATAAGTGCACACCCATGTTCATAAGAGCACAATTCATAAAACCAAACCTTGGAAGCATCCTGTATGTCCATCAGCAATTGAATGGATAAAGAAAGTGTGGTATTTACACATAATGGAATACTACTCTGACATAAAGAAGAATAAACTTGAGTCAGTTGTAGGAAAATGGGTGCCCTTTGAGCCCAAAATGTTAAGTGAAATAAATCAGACACATGAGTTTAACTATCACATGGTTTGTCTTACACAAGAAATCAAATTATAAATAAACAGCAAAATAAACAATAATAGCAAGTAGGGAAATAGATCTTTCTCAAATGGAAAGGAAACCAAAAGATGGAGGGAAGGGAGTGAGGAAAGGGGTAGGGAATGAAATCATAAATTAAAATGTATTGTAAATGTACCAACTCCACACAATGAGTGTAAACATTATGTACTGCAAACATGTGCTAATGAAAACCATTTAAAGGAACCTATATGTCCACCACAAGACAGTGATTAAATAACATTGGTTAGATAATTTTCTATTGTTTACAGACTACTTAGGGTAAGAAAAGTAATATGTAGCCCCTTTCGAGGATGATTCAAAAAATTTTTGATAGTCTTCTGGCTAAATGCATTTATCTGTGATAAGAATGAGGCAAAAGCTCAAGTCTTAGGCTCTTTTTCCTTTTTTATTTTGAATTTAATGGCCTTCTGAGACATAGCCTATTGGCATATACTCTGGATACCCATTTAAATGACTAAATGACTAAATGACTAAGTGAAAATAATTCTTTGATAAATCATTTGTAGTGTACACATGACTAGGCATCACTCAAGAATCCCTTTCAAACTGGGCACGGTGGTGCACACCTTTAATCCCAGCACTCGGGAGACTGAGGCAGGAGGATCATTGTGAGTTTGAGACCACCCTGGACTACAAAGTGAGTTCAAGGTCAGCCTGAACTACACAGTGAGGCCCTGTCTCAAAAAGTAGGGCCAGGGACTTAGCTCAGTGGCATAAGTGCCTGCCTGGCAGGCACAAGGTTGTGAGTTTACAAAAAAAAAAAAAAAAAAAAAAAAATCCCTTTCAAGTTCCACTGATGGTCCCAATAATGTCCTTAGCAAAATGTTGCCACACAGCAATATATGCTGCCTTTGACTTTCATGACTGTACTGTTTATTAAGATAATAGAAAAGATATTTGGTAGAATGTTCCTTCATTATGTGTAGCCTGCTGTTTTCTCATAGAATCAGGTTCTACATGGATATAGAAAACAATGCTAAATTATAGTGTACTAACAGAGGCCACAATATTTTACTTTGATGGTATTACATTTGATGGTACATCTCAAAAAGTTGGTTTTGGCCAGGTTATGTCATTGGAGTTATTCTCTTCCTTTTATAATGAGTATGTCTCATATGACACGATACTTTGAGACTATGTAAGTGTTCCATTTGTTTTCTAACTTTTGCCAACAAATTTTAGCATTCATAATTTCATTCCTGAATTAATTATTACTATGATTTTTGTCACATGGTGATTTTTGGTTTATATTATTTCTTCTACATTCCATAGCTGTCATGTTACTATAAAGAAGAACTTTTGCTTTTCCCTCTTTGTTTTCTTAAATTTGCATCAACTCAATAGTATTTCCTTCAGTGATTTTAATCAGTTCTTATCACTATTTATTTTAATGCTCAAATAGTCCCAGATTTGTCTTGATTCAGGTCAGGCTGGCTTCTGTAACCTGACATGCTCCCTTCAATTTTTGAATGCTTCCTTACTTCCTGCCATTAAATTCTTTCTGATTTAAAAGTAAAAGCAAACTGTGCTTTTGTTGTCACAGTCCTGAAATTAGTCTTTTCTTCTGAGACTTCTTTGGTTAGTGGACAACAGGGTTTAGAAGTCTGTATGCTTGGCATTCTTACTGCTGTTGGTCCACTGTTGCTTCCAAGGTCTCTCAGTGAATGAAACTCTGAAAGAACGTAGAAACACCAATACTCATTCTCTGTCTATCTATTATGTATGAGTTCATAACAGTGCTTCCAGTTCAGTTCAAACACTATCTTCCCTCCTTTTCGTATTCAATATTTTCTTACTGGAGCGTAGGAGACCTAGTCTCATAATCCTCCATGGATTTATTTATTTACTCACTGCACCTGTAGACAACAAATCCTCTAGCCACTGGGCCACCATCCACTCATTTATTTTCTGGCTTGCACATCTCTAATGGCTTCTTAATAAAGATCATAAAATCTTAGAGATTTAAAATAGCAGATATTCTGAGTGACTCTGAAAGGTAAGTGCTCTTTGTGTGATGGTTCAGCACTCCAGGCTGCTTTGGTCTCATTGTTTGCTCTATTTTAGGGTGGTACCATCACAAGATGAGTCTTTAGGGATCACTGAGGTGGAGGAAGAGAATGTAAGATGAACAGTTCTTAGTATTTCCTTCTGGAAGGGACAAACATTACTGTTCACTCAATGGGCCAAAGAAGAATAACTCTCCTTCTAGAACAGAAATACCACAAAAATATTTTTCTCCCAGCCACTAAGAAAAGCTAGCAATACTTAGACTCTTCAGATTCATCTGTTTTCCCACACATTAGACTCAACTGGGAAGCTGTAAAGATAACTGACTGGATGGACCTTAGCCACAGAGATTCAGATGGATTGGTTTAGATGGTAGCTAGAAGCAGCAGTTTAAAAAACTCTCCAGGTGATTTGAATGTGAAATTAAGATTAGGATCCCTGCCTCTGGTTCTGATGTCACTGTCTGCCCACTGTCTTCCAATCTGCATGTCATCTCCCCAAGTAAATCTCTCCAATCTCTAAGTCTAGGACACACTCCTTCTGTTCTTTCTTTTCCCTATTATTTACCACACTGTGCTATGTTTGCCTATAAACATTGCTATATTTAACCATAGGCTCTACAAAGGTAGATACAGGTCTTCATTTATTGAATGTTTAGCCCTTGGCATTGTTGTGTAATACATAGTAGGTGCTCATAATGGGAATTGACTACAGTACTAAATTAATACATAATATAGAACTTAGGATTGTCTTTCACATTGCTTCCTCTTCCAGTGTAAAGCTCAGAAGTACAGATTTGGTGTTAGGAAATACATACATGGGGTTAGGAAATATGTTTATTGGTATTCTTTGTAAATAACTGCTATGGACCTCTTTCTAAAGGACCCTGACCTAACTGCAAGATAAATACTTGTAGGACTGAAAAAAAAAATCCAAGTAAAACATTTGATGCATACATGATTATTTTAACACCTGGAGATCTTTTTCTAAGAGAATCAGAAGTGACTAATGTATTTGCTTAATCATATTGTACCTGTATGCCTTTAGGTAAGACAAAAAATAATAATAATGTTGAGCATAGGGTCAAAAATAAACTTTCTGTCCTTCAAGGATTTCTTCCCAGCCTGCCTTTCTAAGAGTTGGGTAGAGGTGAAAAAACAACAGGTTTTGAATTCAGAAGCCTTGGAGTCAAGTCGGTATTCCACAATGCTCTGAGAATCTCTGATTTGATTTTTAAGTTCTCCAATTCAGGCATCTGTAGAATGGAGGAAAAGAGGCACCTCTCACTGCTGTTAGAAGGGGTGAGATACTACATTTGTAAACTGGAAAGCTCTATGCTGTGATTCTTGTCATTAGCTACCAAGTGGAGCTACCGATGGTAGTCATACTGAATGGAGTATCTAACATGGTTCTCTGCTTGGTGCCCTCCTCGCCTAGAATTTCTTCAGATTCTATCTTCCCTCTTTCTTCTATTTTCCAGGCTGGTCTTGAAATCCTGGGCTTAAATATTTCTCCTGCCTCAGGCTTCCGAGAAGCTGGGACTACCGACACTTACTATCATGGCCAGATCTTCCTTTTCATCTTGCATTTCTGTTTCGGAATGAGTCGGAGCAATGGAACTCAAGCCATGAGGCAGGGACAGGAAAGAGACGCCAGCCAGGCTCGTGAACTTTCTGTACTGCTGCAAGTGAGGAACAGGGAAGCAAGGAAGAGGAATGCCCCAAGCATTTGCTCACTAATTTCAAATGTGCCATTGAATTTTAACGATTATTGTAATACTTGAAAGCATATTTTATAAAATTAATGAAATCTGAGCAATTTGAAACCTTTCCAATTTGGCCCTCCAATACATCTTTGCTGAGAAATGCGGAAAGTAAAATTTCACGAGAATGCTTTGACGCAAGGGCCAAGGATGAAAGGATTACTGGGGATTTTTATATGTTCTTCGAATGACTTTCTATTTCAGGAGAAAATTCATACAAATTCCACTTCACAGAAGCAAGCAGAGTTATACCAAGGAAGGTCTTATGGCTTAGAAAAGAGGAGAATTTTTATTCTGAATCATACTGTTTTTAACTACTAAATGCAGAATGACAAGCATTTAAAAAGCAGAAACAATAGTTGTCATTGAATTTTTAAAAACAAATGCAGACCTGTAAATGAAAACATTAGTCGTGTCATTAATTTTGTATGGTGACCTTTGTTCCCAGGGCTCCTGTTGAGACTGGAGACGGACACCAGGCTTCTCTGCTCATATGTCGTGGAAGGCTGACTCTGCACTGTGCTCTGTGATTAAAGGTTTCCAGATTAAACCGGTTGGTAAACCACTCATGCTCTCCTCTCCTCCTGCCGAGTCATAGTGCATGTCTGCCTATTAAAGCTCCGACCATTCCAACAGCAAAGAGTTAAATTTGTTAACTGACATTTCCAAATTTCCTTGATTGTGGGACTGTCTTAATAAGGAATTGCCATCATATCTATTAACCCTAAAGACTTACTATTCTCTGGAGTACCCATTGGAAAACTCTGAATTATGTCAATTAAATATATTCACTTGCCCAGCCCACCCACAGAGTGTCTCCTTCTAGAAAAGAATCACAATAAAAATTATGCAAATTTTTACATAAAGCATAATGTGGTTTAAATCAAGCCATAAAGTTATTGTAAGGGCTTTATTGAGATGTAATTCACATACCATAAACCGAAGTGTGCAAATTCAGTGGTTTGGCATCTTTAGAGTTGTGCAAACATCACCACAGTCAACTTTAGAGCATTTACATCGCCTCAGGAAAGAAGCCTTTGACTATCACTCTCCATCTCCCATCCTCCTAACCCAGCTCTCAGCAATGTCTAATCCATTTTCTGTCCCTGTAGGTTTGTCTTTTCTAGAAATTTCACATAAATGGGATCACATAATATGTGGCTGGCTTTTTTCAGTTAGGATGATGTTTATCCATGTTGTGACATGTATCCATCTTTCATCCATTTAGCTGTGGAGTTCTGAAGACCAACAGAAGACCAGATAGATAGAGCAAAGATGGGAAGAAAGCTGCATGATTATACAGAGGACTTCGTTTCTTCTCAGGGGAGCTCAGCCCTGATGAAAACTACTCTGCCAGGGAAGGGGTGCCATATGCTTTCCTTTATCTTACATCGTTTTATGGTTTGTGTGCAAGATCTTTTTACTCATACTAAATTTATCTGCTCTGCAAAGCCTGCTTTCTGAAAATTGTTGGTGGATCAGCATGGACACCTGCCTTTGCTATATGGGACACAGGGCTTGCACCTGTTTCTCAAAATGAGTATCTGAAGTTTGAGATGGTCATATGTGTTTCCTGCTTATTTTACAGACTTCAGGAGGGAATTTCCAGGGGGATTGCTTGGTGCTTCAGTTAACCCTTTTAAAATATAAAAATAGTCAAGGGAGGAAATGTTGCTTCTCTCCTGAGGCATCTGTTGGAATCACTAGAAGGACATTCGATTTTATAAAGTGTCTCATAGCAATTTTAAATAATTAGCTCCTATGAATTCTGGAATAGGGAGAAGAGAGTTCTTGACAAAGCAGGTAAATCAGGGTCCAGCCAGAGTTCACCACCTAATCACACTCTCCCCAAGAGGAGAAAAATAATTTTATTATTATAAACAAAGATTGATTGTCTGCAGTTGCTTCTGTTTTGCAAGGCCACAACTTTCTCTTGTATTCCATTGCCTGCTGCTTATTAATAATCATAGAGCATGATGTCACTTCTTTTAGGTTGCAGAGTTCAAGGACCCCTGAAACAACTGTAGGGGTTTTAGAGTCTGGCCTGTCACTGCCTCAGGAGATGCGCACACAGTCTGATTGGTCATCACCAGTGACATGGGTCTGTGCTCAGTCTGGGTGACATTCATGATAATGTTGATTCTAAGCACTGGGGCCAGGGGCTTATAATGCTTTATTCACTCATCTGTGAGCTCCCACTGTTTCTAGACAACAGGGACATGGCATTAAATAAGACAGTCCCTGCCCTTCTGGAATTTGTACTGTGGCTCAGATGCTTCTAAATCAGAATGTCTTGTGTTTTCTGTGGATTCCATGAGATAATCAAGGGCATCATAAGCTAATTCATTTCTTACCTGAGCTCCCATGAGAGACCCAGTTGAGCAGGAAAAAGCATTTGCATGCCATGTGTCAGTAGCTTCTCTGTACATGTCACAGCCTCATCTCCTTTCAGCTCCCTAACAGGCCTGCAAGCAGGATTTCTCATGACCCCTGATGGAAGAAGTCAGGCACAATAAGGTTTATGGAGAGACAGAACTAGGATTGACTCTAAGACTCTCTGTCTGCAGACTGCATTCTCTTTCAATGAATCAGTGCTGCTATACGAGACTGTGAAACTTCGGTGTTGACTCCAAATTCAAAGGATACCGAAAGGAACATGAACAGGTGACAATCCAACAATAAGAACAGAGGCATTTTTATGCCTTGAATCCTGTACAGTGATGGAAAGAGTATAGACTTTTGTAAATTAGTGAAGATTAGATTAGTTTCCAAGTAATTAAAATTACAAAAGTAAGGCTTACATATTAGCAGCATGTTCACCTTTCCTGTAAAAGATGGCGTAAAATTCTTATTATTCTTTGGGTAGAGGTTCATCCAGCTTTCTGTTTCTTTTCCCTCATTGTCCAGTATGTTTGTGACAGCTCAGAAATATCACATCCTTGTACCAGGTAGCAGGAAGGAAGAAATAATGAAATCTTCCCTCTATTTTGGGATGGTTTCTCAGGTGTTCTGCATGATAATTCTACTTCCATCTCGTGGTCAGAACTTAATTACACTGCCAATGTAGCTTCAAGGGACAGTGGGAGATGTAGTCTTTTATCTCGAGGGAAATGTGCCACAGTGTAAATTGAGGTTCTGCTACTAAAAAGTCTGGATATTAGAAAATAATTAGCAGTTTTTGCTCTAACCTATTCTGTATTTCTTTGTTTTATGGCAGACTCTTGGTGATAGCTTATTAACTGAATTGGTTGCATGTTTGCATTAATCCACAGACCCTGGTTATTGCCTATTGTGTGCCAGGTATTGAATTAAGGGTTAGGGATACAGAGAATAATAAGACATAATGTGAACTGGACATCTGCTTTGGTCTGGGTTTATTTTGAGCATCCCTCCAAAATCCATAGGTAAAGATTTGGTCTGCAGTATTGGGAGTTTTGGGGATCTAGGGGAGTTCCTTAGGTCACTGGGAGGAGGAATGCTCTCAGATAGAATTATGAGACCCTAGTCTCTTCTTTCTTTGTCTGCTCTAATTTGAGCTGTGACCTCCTGCTATGACACACATACTCCTGTCATTTCTATCTGTCACCCTCTCGAGAGGCCAAATTGGTGGGGATACCAATTTGGGGCTTGAACCTCTGAATCTCTGAGCTAAATAAAACTTTTATTTTTATAAAGTTAGTTGCCTCAGCCAGCCATGGTGGCACACGCCTTTAATCCCAGCACTCTGGAGGCTGAGGTAGGTGGAGCGTTGTGAGTTCGAGGCCAGCTTGGGCTACAATGTGAGCGCAAGGCCGGCCTAAGCTACACAGTGCAACCCTGCCTCAAAAAACCAGGGCCGGGAGTTTGGCTCGGTGACTGAAGCGCCTGTCTGACAGGTGCGAGGCTGTGAGTTCAATCCCTGGTGCTGAAAAAAAAAAAAGTTAGTTGCCTCAAGTATTTCACTGTAGCAGTATAAAGCTGGTTAATACAACATCGTCAAAATTTTTAATGGATGAAGGATGACAGCTAAGGAATATAGGGGTTCTTTCACAATTCCAAAATTGATTTTGGTATTGTATACATAATTTTGTGAATACTCTAAAAGTGATTGGGTAGAACACTAAAAAGATGTTTTGCATCGTATACATATTATACAACAATACATTTGCTTAAGAAAAGACTATGAAGGGTCCTATATGCCAGTGCTTACAATTTGGTGTCAGTGTGAAGAATGCTGAAAACAGTGGTTCTCAAAGTGTGGTACTGGACCAAGAGCATCACTTCACCCAAGACCTTGCTAGAGATGTAGAGTCCCAGCTGTTTCTCCACATCTGCTGAATAGAAGCACTGGAGATGTTTCTGAGGCATGTTCACATTTGAAATCCACTGGTTAAGAATGTGGAAGGCCTGGGAGAAAACACTTAGAATGTTACTGCAATGATCCAAATCAGAAGTGATGGGGAATGAGGTTGCTTGAGGTATGGTAACAAAATTAGGATGAAGAGATTAATTGGAAATTATTGGGTGTCCTGGGTTGGTCAGCTGTCTGTCACTATGACAAACATCTGAAATAATTCAACTTAAGAGGAGGAAAGATTTATTTTGGCTCATGGTTTCAGAGGTTTTGGTCTGTGGTCAATTGGCCCTGTTTCTTTGGGCTCGTGGTGGCAGAGTGCATCATGGCAGGAGTGCAGAATACAAAACACCTGTTTGCTTTATGGCATCTGGGAAACAATGAGACAGATTGGAAGAAGCTGGGGTCCCGATAATGGAAATCCCAGTTACCTAACTTCCTTCCAATAGGCTCTGCCACTTGTAGGTCATCTAGTTTCTAATAGGTGGTAGAAACGCCTTCAGCATATGTGCCTTTGGGAGACACTTAAGATCCAAATGATACAAAGTTCAAATATGTTTATCTGTTAAAGTCAAGTCAAGAAGGAATGACCAAAGTTAGTGAAAAAGAACTTAAAGTATATTACGGAGGTAACCTATAAAAGAGCTAAAGTAATAGTCACTAACATTTAGGAGAAGGGGAGAAAAAAAGCAATAAACTCAATTAAATTCTGACCCTTTTTGGCAATCTGTTGAATGACCTTGGATATTATAAATGATAATATCTTGTATTGATAAATTTTTGAAGAAATACATAAGCTTATTATGTAAGGAAGAGTTAAACCCAGAGCTGGTTGAAGAGATAATCTCTGATGAAGTGGTAAGGATAGGCTTTCAATTATACATTCTTGTAGAGAATGTTTATTAAAAGAAAACCCAACAGCATTCTCTACTAGTCTAATTAATCTGAATCCTCTTTAGATATGAGCTACAATTTATGAATACATTTGAAAATTTAAGAGTTTTATGCCACAGAATTAAAGTTAACATGAGGAAATTCACTTAACATCGGCATGAAAAATCTTGGTGTTCTCACGACTTTATAACTGATATCTTTTTCAGCATGAGTTTGTATCTTGGATTCATGATTCACTAGTCACATTTCTTATCTAGTTTTCAGTTGTTCTTGTCCTATCTTCCAAGAGTATATTTCTCTCAATAGATTCGTTTCACTTGGTCCACTCAAATCAATAACAACATGCTAAATCCTTTGCATTCTTACTCTTCACAGAGATAACCAGACACATTCCAGTTAGGGTCTCAATCCTTCATTCTCCAAAATCCAACCTTCTAGTCCCTGATGACCTTTGTTTCCATACTCAAAGATCAAATCGTGGTGCCATCTTATGTCGCCTGTTAAATTCAGTTTATTATTTATTCATTCACTATTTTCTCTTGGTTCACATGATCCTGGTTAATAAGCTTTCCTGATTGCTTCTCTTCAGTCTTCTAGGCTGATTCCAGCTCTAGATACTGGCATGTCTCAGTGATCAAACTGAAGAGCACCTCTCCTTTCTAGCTTCAATCACTCACTCATTCCCTAAATAATTTCTTGCAAGACTCTAGGCCAATGCCATCTATATACTGGTCATACTTGTCTCTAGTCCTACTTTCTCAACTTGTACTGCAGAAGTTGTGCATTTGGAGCCATTACTTGGGAGCATTCATCCCAAATGTGGCAAGTTCTGAAATACTCTTGCCAACCCTGAGTCTTTTGCAGGATTCCCAATTCAATAATTGAAAATGCGCTTCTTCCAGTTGCCTAGGCCAAAGCACATGGACTCTTCCTTTGTTCTTCTCTCCCTCTCATGCCCTGGCTGCAATCCATCAGCAGTACTCCAGCTCTCTCATCTGGTCAGAAGATGAAAACTTCCCAACTGCTCTATTATAACTTCGGGCCAAACAGCTGCTATCATTTCTGCCTGGATTAAAGCAATAAATGGTCTTCCCATGTCAACCTTGTACCATTACAATTAATTTTTCACTTAGCAGCCAGAGAGAGCCTCTTAAAGAATACATCGGATCATGTCCTTTCCCTGGTTAAAGCCACCAGTGATTCTCTTCTCACTCAGCAAAAAATCCAAAGTCCTTACATTTTCCCTGAGATATAAACTTATCTAACAAATGGTACCATGGTTCTCTTTATGCAGTCAGTGTTAGTCTCATTCTATCCTATCTAATGAATCCATTTCTATCAGTGAGCTATCTGCAAAATGTAGGTCACTGAATGCAGAGAAAATTAAATGAAAGTCACTGACTGAATAAAAATATTTCTAGGCTGGGGCTGGGAGGTGTTGCTGAGTGGCAAAACAGTTGCCTAAAAGAAACAATTCTTTTTTTTTGCAGTACTAGGGCCTTACCACTTCGTTATAACCCCAGCCCATTTTTATTTTGAGACAGGCTCTCTCTAAGTTATTAAGTTTCTCAGACTGGTTTCAAACTTACAATCCTCCTGCCTCAGCCTCCCAGAGAGCCTTAATCACATGCATGTGCCACTACATCCAGCTAAAGAAAACAAAAACAGACTAATGAATGAACAAACAAAAGAGTCACCTAACTTTAGTACTTCAGGTGAGGGGTGGTGGCTGAGGTAGAAGTGTGAGTTCAAGCCCAGCTTGGACAACTTAGTAATATATCTCAAAAAAATAAAAATAAAAAAGAAATACTAGCTCTTGTAACTCAGTGTGAGAGCCCTGAGTTAAATCCCCAGTTCTGTTGAAAAAAAAAAAAAAGTAAAAGTAAATTTGATGATGTTCCAGTAATGGTGGCTATAGTAAAGAGTAACAGCAGTCCATAAATTTAGGTATTTCAGGGATGGGACATTTATTTTCTATGACCCAGTTTATATACAGCACAGTGCTGTCCTACAGAACTTTCTGAAATGATAAAAATGTTCTACTTGTATCTATGGTGTCAGATAAAACACCCACCATTTCAGACAGCATAGACTTAGAGTCCCCATTCTTCTTTGCAGTGCAGGATGTACTCAGTCAGAGCAAGGATTTCCCTCCTCTCATTACCCCCAGGTTGCCTCTCAGATTTACAACCCTTCTTAAGGGGCTCTGGATTTGAATCTTCCAACTGTCATTTGCTGAGATGTCCCAGTTCCTATCTGATTTCTGGTCACTGTTCTCTCAGATGAGTGAGTCCTCTTGTCTCCTGCCCACTCCATTATTTGTGACCTTGTGCTGTATATATGTTCTTGGAGAGGCCATACTGGGTGAATGTATATGTGCTCTAATATCTGAGAACATTCAATTCTGTTATAAAAAAAGTAAAAGTGGGATGATAATACTCAGAAGATGTGTTAAAAACAGATAAGGAAGTTAGTTGTAAGACACATTAAGCATTGATAAAGTAAGAAGGGCTTATGAGTGCTGGACACAGATAGGGAGAGACAGAAGAACTAAAAGATACCAAAGTTTCATAAAGTCTAAACATACATGGGCAGCAAAGGCACCTGGTCCTCATTACACACACTCAAAACACATATGAGGCAGGTGAGGTAATTGATACTCATGTCTGGAATTAGCCACCCATTAGTAACACTCATTCTGGCCTGGAGTATCCTCTATTCCACAAAATCCACAGCTGACCCTGAGTCTACTTGATGAGCCATAGCTCTAATCAGATATATAGGACACCACCTCAGGGTTTCTCCTGTAGAACCAGGGTCTGTCTTCTTCTCACACACATCTGTCACTTGGGCCCCTTTACTCACCTGTGGCTCTTATAGCCGCATCATCAGCAGGGAGGGCTGATGGGGCACTGATGCGCACTGACTTCATTATCTGTGTTTCAGGTCATGTGTGCCTTCTGGCTTGCTTGCACCTTTTCCTGAGTACATTTTCTTACTCCATCTCCTTCCTCCTGTTTCTTGATGTGTGTTTTAAATTGATTTAATAAAGTGTGTGACTTAATATCTCAATTTCATCTCTAAGTCTTTTTGATCCAGCATCTCCTGGGTCACTTCCTTGACAGTGCACTAGGAGAACAAGGAATACTGTGGCATGAGGCTAATTTCACTCATGACTTTGGGGATAGACCAAAGGCTTTCCAGTATTTCCACCTAAGGGTCTGCATGGACAGACTGCTCTGTCATCACTCTGCTGCTGCTGTTTTACCAGGATAGAGTGACAGGCCACCACAAGATATGCCACTCCTGTGAGCAATCTGAGGAGTAAGACAGCCCTCAATTGCTCTCAGAACCCCAAGCTTATCAGAGGGTTTCACCTAGCCACACTTGCTCAGGGACCAGTGTAATTCCTTCCTCAGAGTTTTTACCCAGGTCTAAATAACTTTCCTTCTTTTCCCCCATTATGTATTTCCTTTGGGAAGCATTTTTTTCTCCTAAGTCTGTGGATAATTGTATAAATTTCATGCTTCTGGTCTTTGGGAACCTTGGTTTGGTTCTGATTATATAGGCCTTTGGAACACAAATCTCTTTGTCTCAAAATATTGTCTCTAGTTTCAAAAATTTTACTGTAGTTTGATCTAGAATGCACTTTAAAAGTCTTGAAGGGGATTGTGTTCTCATGAATGAATTAGTGCCTCCTCTGCCACAATCTCCCACTACTATGATGCTCTATGTCATTGCTTCTGTGGCCCAAGCAATGAAACCACCCAATCATGGATTTAAAACTCTGAAACTGAGCTAAAATAGAACTTTCCTCCTTTATATTGTTTTCCCCCCCTCAGGAATTTTGTCACAGTAATAGAAAACTAACAACTGTAGATTCCTTAAAGCAATCAAGAGACAATCTAAAGTTAGTCACTAGTTTAGTATAAAAACAAAAATAGTGAAGCACATTATCAGTCCAAATGATAGCCTTTTGACTTCATTAAAATGCTTAGACATTTAATGCAAAATATTGAGATGAGAGAAGAGGTGTAGACAACATAAGGAGGCTGGCTTGAGATTTACAATTTATATGCTGACCTTAAGTGAGCAATTAGCAGGCGTAAATGACAATGGTCTAGTCATTCAGTGGAATACTCTGCAATGGGAAGAAAGGAATTACTAATCTATGCAATAATGTGGATGACTCTCGAAAACTTAATGGGCCAAAAACACAGGTATAAAAGAATACATATTGTATGATTTCTTTTATGTTTTCAAACAGGTAAAATTCATCTAAGAAGAAAGTGAACATCATCGGAACAGTGATTGCCTTGATAAGAACGAGAGAGGAGGACTGAGGCATGAAATTCCATTCTAGGGCAATGGAAATGTTGTCTGTCTTGATGTAGGTGTTGATTATATGGGCCTATTCAGTGAACATTTGTCACAGCTCTTTGAATTGCACACTTTGGGTATGTACATTTTACTATATGGAAGTTATCCCAAGTGAAAAAATATTCAGAAACATTTCCTGTTCTTCCACTGAGCTATCTTTCTTTAGAATTGGTCAACTACATCTTCCTGTGCTATCTGGGACAACTAGTAGCAGAGGTACTTCTAGCATAGTGTCATAAGGGGAAATTGCATAACATGCAAATTACTGTAAGTGGAAATGTTATACATTTCAGTTTGCCTGTGAGTTATGTTATTTGTAACTTATGTAATAATTGCTCAAAAATATAAACAGTATAAGTGCATTCCATCAATACTACTGGATTTCATATTTATCCAGAATGGTTTTTAATAAGAAACATGTTTCACATATTAATTCTTGCTCCATGGAAGTCCATTCTTCAAATGGCTTACTTTGTTTAATTTCCATGAATTCTTTTCATGTTGGGAAAATATTAATAAAATAGTTCCACTTTCCTTTCACAGTGAACTAAACACTCTAAATTACATATTCCTATAGGTTCTTTCCAACACATAATTGCAATGTATTTTTGTACAATTGGAGTGTGCACAATAAGTGGAGATTTGCTCATATTTTCCCTCATCCTTTTTATGCATACAGTGGTACAGAAAAAACTAAGGTTGCCTTGAACATTAAAGTTTTTTGAAGGTTGAAATAATTCTGAAAGACCTATAACATATACTCTGACTGCAATATGATTTCCATTTTCATTGAGAAGAATCCTGAGTATTTTCATTATTCATCGGTTCCTGTTGTTTATTCCTTTTTAAAAATCTTAATCTTCTCTTTGAGACATCCTGATTGGTTGCTGTGGAAATTATTATTTTGCCAAAAACATAGAATTATGGCTTACAATAAAGAGTAAGTAGCACAAGCAAATGAACTCTGGAAAATAACTATAGTGTTAAAACTGTAAATAAAGTTGTCCAAAATTTTTCATGAGAAAAAAATTACTTTGGAATTTTCTCAAATAATCATTAGGTCCAATGATGAATAACTTATGATTTGAACACATTTTGGGTGCATTTACACCTTAATAAATTAAAGTGTACCAAAAATTTTGAATCTAAGGATTCAAACTAATAATTTGATATTAGCAATGATCATTTAATATTTTCCTGTCATATCAAATAGTAAAATTAACACTTTACTTCAAACTTAGCTATTTAAATTCTTGTAAACTCATTTTTGATGCTCTATATACTTTAATAAAATTATTTCTATTAGTTAAATTAATATTAATAATTAATATATAATTATATTATATCATATTATTTAATAAAAATTTATACTTAACAAATAAAAATACTCATGGTATTACATATATTGATTTCCATATTTTTAGATCACCTTAATATTTTAAATTTTCAAATTACTTTTAAGAAACAACCTATTCTGGTTCCAAATAGCTGAATATTTATGTTGTACCAAACACTTTTTTTTGCCATTAGTGAAACAGCTAGAAATATCATGGTAACAGTCTTGAAAGAAATTATCTAGAATTAATTCTGAGAAGCTGGGTTCTAGGGTAAAGAGTGTGAGGATTTTAATGTAACACATTAAGGCCCTACACAGAGAAGACTCTCATTAAAAGTTAAAACCTCATTAAAAGTAGACTGCAGCTCATGTACTTATTTTATGATGGGTGTTATTTATGACTTCTATAAGATAAGGAAACTAAGGCAAGAAGTTCTAAGAATTTTAGGAAAGAAAGCAAATCTGTTGTATGCTCAGATTCAGGGAAAAGAAGTGAGCTGACTCAAGCCCAGCTTGTATGAAGGGCAGGTTTGGAAATCCAGTCTTCCCCTTCCCACTTAATTATTCTTTGCACTGTAGCAAGTTGTTTCTCAGGAAAAGACCTAAGGAAACCCAGTGTGTTCCTCACTCTACTTAATCTTTGTATCTTTTTTCTTCCAAAAATAATTTCAGGCAGACTACATAAATACATGAAATACAATAGCATAACACACCAAGTGAAAAAAAAAATACAAAGAGAGTATGAGTCAGCAAATACTGTAAAGTTATCCCAAAATATAAGTTTAAGGTCATAAGAAATTGGAAACGATGTGACACAGTTTGATGCACAACTGCTTTTAGGGTGAGAAGACAGAGGGAAATAAATGCTAGCACCCAAAGCACAGTGTAGACAAGGTAAAGGCACACCAGTTGCCCAGGGCCAGAACGGCACTTTCCGTTTCTGAGGTCTCTGAGCCTGACTTACAGCAACCCCCACTTTCATCTCCAGATAGTGCTAAGTCATGCTTTCATTTTAGCACCATGGTTGTTGAGCTGCCCTGCTACACCAAGTGCTACCACTGAGATAGGCTGGTGCCAGGAGCACCTCCCATTAGATGACTGAATTTTTTTTTTTTTTTTTTTTTTTTTTTTTTTTTTTTTTTTTTTTTGCGGCACCTGGGATCAAACTCACAGCCTCATGCCTGCCAGGGTAGGCGCTTAAGCCACTGAGCCAAACTCCCGGCCCTGGTTTTTTGAGGCAGGGTCGCACTATGTAGCTCAGGTCGGCCTTGCGCTTGCATTGTAGCCCAAGCTGGCCTTGAACTCACAACGCTCCGCCTACCTCAGCCTCCCGAGTGCTGGGATTAAAAGCGTGCGCCACCACGCCCGGCAGATGACTGAATTTTGATGACTGAGTGTAGCAAAAATCTTGATGGTAGAATTTAGGTATAAATACCTGAGAATCCAAAGTCATACTCCATTTGAACTTAATTTAAAAAGCATTTTAAAATTGTGATTAAAAATCAGATAAAATCTATTTGATTTAAAATATTTGTTTCTGACTGTAATATATATAATACAGTTTTGTTGATAATGAAAATATTAAAGAAGAAATTTCATGTATATAGACATTTAAAACCCGAATGTATCTTTCCATGGTTACAGTTTTATATAGATGTGTACCTATGTATATGTAATCTTGTATCACATAATAATATTTTGGTCAATGATGGACCGCATATATAGCACTGGTCTCATAAAATTATATCACCTAGTGATGTAGTTGTCTTAATTTGTATGAATGCACTCTCAATGTATGATGGTTACACAATGATGGAGTCACCCAATGACACTGATACCTTTTTTAGACTGTATCCTGTTATTTAGTGACTCATGATTGTGTATATATGTACATGAATGTATGTAGTTATATCTACCTGCATGTAGTTATATCTACTTACAACTACATTTATACACATATACATATATAATTGAGAGAGAGAGACAGAGACAGAGAGAGAGACAGAGAGAGGAAGACAGACAGGTAGGCAGAATCCAGACAAAGCAAAAGAGAAAGAGGTAAGCAGAAAGTCTCTCTGACACCTTTCAGTATGATCATAGGGGATTTCATAGGGTCTCTTTGATCTTATCCATGGGTGTCTTCATTACTTTTTTCTCATTGCTGAGACAGAATACCTGATGCCCAAAATTAGGAAAAGAAAGGTTTATTTCTTACAGTTCTTGGGGGATTCAGTCCATACTTAGTTGACTGCAAGGCAGTGTGGCATGGTAGGGCCACCATTCATGGCCACCACAACAGCAAGGTGAACCAGCAAGAGAGAAAGAACATGCCTTCCTTTCACCCTTACACTGTAAGTCAGCTCCACCCCTGGGTGGGTGCAGCACTCACATCACTAATCCCAGCACTAGACAACAAACCAATCACAAATGCCAGACTCAGCTGCGTCCATGATTACATGAGGCTTTGGATGGGGGGACACAGGACCATATCCATAACAATGGGGAAATAGGTGAAGGATTCTAAGGCCCTTCATTTGAAAATCTTCCCATTTTTTTAACATTGATATCCTTCAGTAAAATTTTGCAACTTTTCTATACATAGATTCCCCATTGCTTGTTGGGCTTAATAATATTGTATGTGTTTGTATTTAATATTATGGCCATCAACATTTGTTTTATTATATTTTCCTGGAACGTTTCTAATTCCTATAGCACTTTAGACTTTTCATCTCTATGCTTAAAATTCTCTTCTGCTTGTAAGATTTTTGTTTTCTACAGAGATTTTCTCAGAATGAAACATTTGCTGAAAATATGTAACAAGAATGTCATTGCCTCAGTTAACTGAGTTTTGAAAATTCAGTTTATTTCTAAGTGTGAATAGTGTGCCAAAATTCTTTTTCTGTCCACTAAACTTTGTGAATCAGCTCTTGCATCTGGGGTTATTATTTTTATTATTCTTTAATGTATACATATATGTGACCCTTGGAAGGATTAAAGAAATACTAAACTAGCCCAAAACAAAAACAAGCAAAAAATAACAGAGAGAAATGTGGGGGTTGATTTTTCCTGGTCCTGTTCTTTTTTTCTCTCCTTCAGTCTTATATCTGCAAAATTGGATTACAGGCAAGGAACCAGCAGGCAAGGAAAACAACAAATATGTGCCTTGAGTGTCAGCTATCTCCTGCTAAACTGTACAGTGTTTTCCATTTTGCAAGGGCTGTGATACTTAGCCCACAGTTTTATTTCATTTTGTTTTGTAAGAGTTAGGGTCTTTCTGTTTTTCTCAGCCTGGCCCCAAACTCTTCAGCTCAAATGATATTCCTGCCTCAACTAGCAAATAGCTGGGATTACAGATATGTGCCACTGTGCCTGGTTCAGGCACAATTTCAAATAACACTCACTTTCCTTTAAATTGAGCAAGTGATGCAAGAAATTGAGAACATTTAAGAGGGCAAAATTTTAAAAATCCTATTACCCAGAACAGTCATATCCCCATATAACCTCTATCATCTGTGGGTTTCCCCAAAAGGCCTGAGACAAAGGCTCATGGGAATGTTGTTTGCTTCTGAGGAGTGCTTCTGGGAAATGAGAAAGCGGGGTGGGCAGAAAAAGGGAAGCAGATGAGGAGGAAAAGTCGTTTTCAAAGGTGCTTTATCAAATTGTTCACCACTCGATGATGAGACCTCAGTCTCCCCATGTGCCCTCTGAGGAGACCTGGAGAGTGTGCTTCTAATTGCTCATTCCAGAGATGGGAGAGTTGAGTGCAATCCAGTGGCGTGCAAGAGCCTGCTTGGCTCTGCTTGGCACAACCTACTATGCACCTCTTTCACCGACTGACATCAGCTTGGGTGCTTTCAGTTGATCTAGTGGGGGTAACTGGTGCACACACACACATAAGGGCTGTTTGTCAGAGATTGGTTGTGAAAAAGTGCACTACTGATATTTATTCACATACTCCCATCCTTCTTTGGTCAAGGGTCACCCCATGTGGCACCAACTGCCCTGCTCCTCCAAGGCTGTGCAGCCAGCAGAAGATGAAAGTGTTTCTGCACACAGCCCATGGGGCTGAGAGAACCTTCTCCTGGCAGGTGCGGCCTGGTGACAGCTGCTCAGTTGGTTTCCACGGCAGTAACAGGAGTGAAAATGCTGGTGGGGGAGATGTGAGGCTCCAGAGCTGCATGATCTGAGCACTACTAATGGTTTGATAGTTTTCTCTTTTTTTATGTGCGCGTGCACACACACACACACACACACAGTTTTGAATTTAAGAAAATGGCATCACACCAACCATACTGTGTATCCTCAGCTTTTTTGTGTTTACTTGCCAAGAAATGGTGGACATTTTCCATGTCAGCCAATATGACCTGAGTATTTTATTAATCTTCCACTGTCATACATCTAGGCTATTGCTAGTTTTATGCTATTGTTATGTTATGATGCAAATTTTGTACCTGTATTTTTATAGACATAGCTGATAAATTCCTTTAAGTAGCATTACTGAATTAGAGGGCATGCCCTTTCACAGACTTTTAAAAATCAGATTGCCTAACGTTTAGTGTGTATATCGACAAAGCCCATATCTTACGATCTCTTGAAGTCCTTTCTAATTATATTGTTTTACAATTTTCCCATTCTAGTACAAATATCAATTATTCTTACCGGATTAGTGTAAGCTGCAGTAAAAAGATAGGTTGCTTATAACCCTATGTCCTATAATCCTGACTAGTATGTATTTTGAAAACCAAACAAAGGCATCTTACTTTAATAACTTTATACAAAGAAATAACATTTTTTCATATCTGTTATCCATCTGAATAAACTCATATTAGTCTACAGATCAATATATTTTTAGACCTTAAAAGTTAAGTAAGATATTCCTATGAGTGCTATTAATCATCAATCATAATTATATTATCCTCACATCTTGAGACATAAGAAGTTTTTGTCTATTTTATTTGGAAAAGAGCATAGTACAAATGATTCATTGATCCTGAAGCAAAACAGTATCATTGTAGAATAAAAGGAAAGAGAAAAATAGTAACAAACAGTGATATTTTTGAATTTGAGTTTATTTGATTCTTCAACACTATTCCAATCTATTGTACTTTGCTGTATTCCATTTCTCTAGTCATATATTTAATGAAAAAAAGTTTGAAATGTTGCGTATGTGCTCAAACATGACACTGCTACTACATTTAATTCTGTACCTCTGTAAGAATTTAGAAAATATAAAATCACTGTAATGAAGCTAGCATAGGATTTCTGAAGACTTAAAGTTCAACATTCATCACAATGTATCTTCTCTGTTCTAGCTGTGCTGGCTCCAGAGATAACACAGTGAGGCAGACAGACACCATCTCTTTCCTTACAGGACTTGCAATTAAAAATCACACTCCAATGGAAATAAGGAAAGAAGCAAATGCCTAAACTTTTATGTGATCTTCTGTCTTTCATTACCCTCTCAGATGTTAAACAACCTCTGTGTGTCATTTACTTGCTGAACAATGAAAGCAACGCTGGCCTAAGTTTTGAAGAAAGGCTCATAAAGTTGATTTACCAAATTAAATCATAATCTAAAAATACCTCAATTTTTTTATAGCAGAAAATAATAAAGCAGTAGCATGAATAACAAACATACCTATTTTAATTGATACCAGCTCTTTCTATAGTTGTGTTGAATGTCCTCCCAAAAGCCCATCCATTAAAGGCTTGGTCCCTGGGGTGGTGCTATTGGAAGGCAGCGGAAACTTTAGCGGTGGAGCCTTAGTGGGAGGTCTTTGAGTTATTGGGGTGCCTTCAAAGGGGATCATGGCATGCTGTCCCCCTCTCCATTCTCTTTTTTGACTCCTGGTCATGAGGTAAGCAGTCTGCTCTATCACATACTCCCCACATTGCTTTCTGGCTTACCTATTAAAGGTGCAAAATATTGGGTCTGCCTGATCTTGGACTGGAACCCCCCAAACTATAAACCAAAATAAATTTTTTCTTTTTCAGTTGTCTCAGATATTTCATTATAGTTACTGAAGGCTGACTAATAGAACTGTATTCTTAGGGTTACTCTAAGTGGTTAACTTTTCCTCCCAGTTTATACCAAGAAATCCTTTTAAAAGCTCAACTGTTGGCATTACAGTACTATCATGGACCCTAAGAGGTCAGCATAGGCCTGCATGGCAGGCTGGTCCTGGCTAAAACCATGAATGAAGAGTCACCGGCCACCTCTCCCTGGACTGGGAAAGTGCATGAATTTAGGAGAAAAAAAAGCTTTAAGTGAAAGTAATTAACTTAAATAGGTACCTTATGCTTAGGTACTGGTGAGCACATAGATACTGGGGAATAAGAAAAGTCCAAGTATAAACTAATTCAAGAATAAAAAAGAGAAAGCTTCTGTTTAACATTGCTAGGTAGTGTGATCAGTGTCAGATGCAGAAGAAGAGCCCAGGCTTTGGGTGCAGACAGAATACACTTGGTGTGAAATACTCAAGGTAATCAACTCCTGAGGTGGAAAAGTTTATTTTGGCTCATAATTTTGGAGGTTCCAGTTCACAATTACTTGGTCATCTTACTGTGGTCCTGTGGCAAGGCAGTGCATCATGGCTGGAGCACATGGTAGAACAAAGACCCTTTTATCAGTCAGAAATCGAAAGGAAGGGATTGAATAGGCCAAAATCCCTAAATCCCCCATGGGGGAGGCATGCTATTAAGGACCTTTCTCAAGGCCCTACCTTCAAAATACGTCAAGTTTCCCAACAGCACTGCCCTGGAGTCCAAGCTGTTGACAAATGGCTTTCAGGGATATTTAAAATTCTGGCTATAACACATAGCTAGACCCTTTCAGGGTCTCTGTTTTTTCCACCACAAAGCTGAGATAATATCTATTTTATAAGATGATATTGATTGTAGCATTTCATCATTTATCACAAGGCTTAAATATGGTAATATATGTAAAGCAGATGGACTGCATTAAATGGCCAATCAGGGGTATGGTCAGATTACAAAGGTGCTTATGAATTCTGCATATGAGCACTTCTTGAATTCCTTTTCTATCTGTCAGTTAGGTACAGCAGGATTGTTGAGCCATTTCTGAACCCCAGTAGTTTTGAATACTAATGGAAACACGTGGAGGGCAGAGGAGGAAAAGCAGATTAATTCGAAACAAAAAAATCAGCTTCTGCTATTTTCATGGAGTAAAATGTTGATTCCTTAGTTTGTATTCTAATCAGTCAGGACCCCCTGATCTGCATTCATCTGTTCCTCACTTATGAGCTGCAAACATATTGTAAGTCAAATATTTTTCCTTAGGAAATATATTTTTAAAAAATTAATTAATTGCTTTTCTCAACTCTTTATTATTAAGTTAGAAAACTGATAAAAACAGCATAACTTGGGGAAAGCACTGAAAATATGGAACATGTCATGAGTTTTCATGTCATCCTTGCACTCGGGCCATGCCAATATTCTCTATAGCATTCCAATTTTAGTATATATACTGCTACGATGAGCCCAGGAAACTTGTTTTGAGTGTAAAATCTGGGACACATTCCTAAGAAATTCTGAGGCAGGAGATCTTCAGCAGGTCCCCAAGAATCTACATTTTTCTAAGACTCTAGGTCATTTCAGGCAAAGTGGCTGGAGCAATCTTTGAGAAATATGTCTTGAGAAAGGTTGCTTTGATGTCCACTTTGAGAAACCCTTGTTTGGTCATCTGGTAATGGAAAGGAAAAGCAGTGCATCTTTCAGAAGTAGGAAGATTAAAGACAATGAACAACTAATTTGGTTGGCAAATTAAAGTCAAAGATCATTTTCATTGTGAAATGAAATCTTGGCAATGTGTTTCTTTATGGAAATGTTCCTTTGTTCTTAATACATATTAGATTACTATGAATCTGGGGGTCATTTGTCTACTAACAAGTTACCAAATATGTAGTTCTGCCTGGAGAGCTGAAGCAAGATGTCCAGGTTCTCTTTGCAGCTATGAAGACAGCATACAGTGGGCCTGGGAGTACCATAGCCCAGCACATGCAGTTCTGTGGATGGCTCCTTCTTGGCGTTATTTCAGACCCACATGTGAAGAAGGTGCCAGTGTCTATTGAACTCTGATGCACTGTCATTTTGGTGAAGGCAGATGGGTCTTCCTGAAGGTAAGGGCTTTGTAGATGATCAGTCATCTGGAAGTAGATCTTGTATTACACAATCTTCATTTAAGCACTGGTTGGCACTTGAGTTCTGAGAGAAGTGATCCTACAGAGGTCTGTTAGGGAAGCAGTGGCTACTTCAAAATGGTAGTCATGGACCAGAGACTAAGGAGATGGAGCTAGTAGTCCATGCCTCTTGGAGGGATCCTTTTTATGATTGACTGCAGTTAAAGTCACTTGGAATTGAATATCTTTGCCATTAGTTGACCTTTTACTTGTTTCTTTTTGTTATTCAATCCTTCAGTAGATCTGGCATGTCGAGTAGATTCTTCTGTTCCACAAATATTGAGCACCTGCCACCTTCAAGGGCTATCAGCAAACCTAGTAGATAAGTGTCCTAGGATTTCAAGGAATTTCACCCAACTTTAACTTCTGATGTCTGTAGGGAATTAAGAAGTGAATTAGCATCTAAAATTGAACTGGTTCCATGAAGAAGACTGCACAAAATGTCTGCTCCGCTTGTGAGCACCTGGTGGGATCTGCCTGGGATCTGGAAAGGTCTGAGTACTTAATTCATTTTGGAACTAAGACTGGTGGTCTGTTATCCTCCTCTGTAGAGAAGCCTTTTTAATTTTGGCCCACTAAGTACACATTTTTTATTAATGCTCTGTAGAACTTACACATGCAGCTTGAACTCCAAACTATGAGAAAAGAAATTCAGCTCTTTGCAGCTTCTACTAGAAGCATAATTAAAAATCTCCTAGTCAGTTTGTTTGTTTGTTGGTTTTTGTCTTTTGTCTTTTTTGAGACAGGGTTTTGCTATGCAGTTCAGGCTGGCTTTGAATTCACTTTGTAGTCCAGTCTGGCCTCTAACTCGCAGCAATCCTCTTGCCTCAGCTTCCGAGTCCTGGAATTATGGGTGTGTGCCACCATGTCCAGCCTTCCTAGTCAGTTTTGATGCAAATGAGAATTGTTTATAATTGACAGTTACTTTTTTTGGCATCCCAAAACAGCAGTCTCTTTGCTTTTTCTAACCAAGCTCGCATCACTTAACATTTTATTTTAATTTAATAAAAAGTTCTTCCCATCACAGAAATAATATACATACACCGATTAAAATCTGAAAAATAAAATAAAGAGTAGGAAAAAATTTAATAGTCTGACTTACATTAGGATGTATTTCTTTCTTTTAATGTATTCAGTTTTACATAGTTGCAATTACATGCTATACATAAAATTGCATATGCTGGTTTCTTTTAAAATGTGTTTTAAAAATATCTGTTAACCATATGAAGCAAGAAAAATATCTCTTAGAAATTCATTCCCCAGAGAAACTATTATTTCCTTTAATACTTTGGTACATTTCTTTGTCATTCCCTCTTCTCTACCCTCTTCTCTTCCCTCTCCTCCGTTTCAAATATGCTGCATTAAAATTTTGTTAACAGAGGAACCTGTATATATCCTGTTAGAAAGACAGTAAGAAGAAACTCAGTGAAAGATCATATGTGCTACATAGGCATTAGAAGTCTTTCCCAATTAAACCTCAGTGACCCACAACTCTGTGTGACTTTCAAAGGTTCAGCAAACCATCATTTGTGTTCCAGGACAGAAAAAAATGTAGTGCATTATGCATAGTGCATTATGCTGCACTATGTGCAGGGAGAATATCGTTGAAAAATAATTCTTCTGGTTCAATTTCTTAACAGAGTGACTGGTGTAGCTATTAATAGCAAGTCCTGGAAGTGAACATTATTCATTACTGTTTTAAGTGGCCATTAAGCATGAAAAAGATTTCCTCTGAACAGAGAGTTGAAGGATTTGGCTCAACAAGCCCATTTCCTGGCCCTGGGAAGTAGAGAGAGTTACTGAGAAGAGACTGAGATGAAGGGGACACAGTAGGGCCATGCTTTCCACACACACAAGTAGCCCACATTGGAAGAACTTGATTTCAGGTCCCAATTTGAGTAGCTGAGGACACCTCTGACCATTCAGCAACAATAGCCTCTTTTTGGAGTTCTTAATTTTCATTAATATCTTGGTCATCTGAATATACTTTTTAGAAATTTCCTGAGTAGAATACAAGGATGATTTATTTTCTGAGATGTCACATTATTGAGAGTGAATATTATTGCCCTCGTGAGTTGAGAATCCCAGTTTGAAAATTCAAAATTTGAAACATTTAAAATACTGACATGATGCCACAAGCAGAAAATTCCACCCTAACCTCATGTAACAGGTGGCAGTCAAAATGTAGGTGTACAAAGAAGATTGTATGAAAAAATACATGCATGCAGCTGAATTTATATATTTATGTATATACATGTATCTGAATTTCATGTTTATACTTTTTTGGGAGGTACTGGAAATCAAACTCACAACCTCATGCTTGCCAGGCAGGCACAGTGCTGCTGAGCTATGTCCCTGGTCCTTATGTTTATACTTGAGTTTAATCTTCATTACAAGGTAATGAGCTATCTCATTATTCAGATGTAAATATATAAACTGAAAAAAATGTAAAAAACTTCTGGAAGTATCTATATCAGTCTATCTATCTATCAGAGTCCAACAAAAATGGAATATATACTTCAGGAAAAGAAAAATATTAAAAGTATAGAAGCTAATGACCACCACATTGAGCACCTCTTGTAATTGTAGAGGCCAAAGGTAACTTGTATTAATCTTATAGTGTTGCAATAAATTTAGTATTAAAATATTTATTCAAGTTTTTCTTTTCCGGAAGTGTAAAGTATATACATTTTTGGCTCTCTGTATTTCTCTCTCTCCATATATATATACATATATATATGTATATATATATATATTCCCTCCCTGTGTCTATGCATGTGTGTATGTATGTAATTATTTTTTGTAAAGCCTGTAGACATGTCATGCTTTCACTGTCTTCTGGAAGTTACTATTGCAGGGGCCATGTCTGAGGTATCCTTTTGTTTTCTTTGCCTGTTTGAGTTTTCTTTAATGATTTTCTAGAATATGCATTGTGTGATTTTCTAGAGTATGCTCTCCTGCAGACCTCTAAATATGTTTTACCTCTGTATAAACCAGTTTTTTTCCCTTTCTTTTGCAGCCCCTCTATGATAAAGTATTGGACAGGAAGTCTATTGCCCTGGGATAAGGAGGTCAATGTTAAAGAAGGTTCTAGAGTCCAGAAGGAAGTCATGGAGATACTGTGTGAAGAAACATATGGGAACTGATTGAACTGACAGGACAAAGCAGCAGTCATCCCAGGACCAGGAGATACCACATTGCTCACTCACAGGCCTGGACCTCTCCTTCCCACACATCTGTGTACTCCCTTCCTCTCTATTGTGGGATACTGTTCCATGTAACTGCCTTTGGAGGCCTTCCTTGACCACCTGTCCCCAGTCCCAACCCCACTCCTGCATTCCCTCTCTCCCTCTGTCTGCTTTGCTATTCTCTACAACACTTACCCTGTCTGACATAGACAGGTTTGCTTCTCTGCGGTTTAACAGGCTTTTCCTAGTCATGCTTTGCTGGATGTATTGAGATCACATCTTGGTCTTTGTTATTCTTCATGGAAAGTGCATGAAGAATTTGGGATTTTCCCTGTTCTCGTGACACCATTTTCGTGGGAGGGCCACAACATCCATGGTATAATGTGCTATTATTGCCATTCAGTAGAGGGATTTTTTGTTTGTTTGTTTGTTTCATTTGGATGGAAATTAAATTGACAAAGTGCACCTCTAGGCATTGAATTCCAGTGGCTCTCGACCCTTAGTGCTACAGTTAGTGCTACAACCTATGGCAGTTTTGAGCCACCTCTGTTGGTTCCTCAGCAGTCAAGGCTCAACCCCCACTCCCATCCTCAACCCATGATAGCTTCTATTGCTTCCCAAGGCTCTCTACAGGTCTTTGTTGGTCTCTTCCCAAAGCTACTGCTTTCTGCTTGTAGATATCACAGGTTAAAACTTGTTGCTGTCATTAGTTAACGCTGGTGGCTGGCATTGGTTTATATCACTGGTGGTCACTGTTAGTTGCCACCAGTTAATGCTGCCAATTTCTGGAGCTCTTTAAGGGTAGCAGCCCCTACTATTCATTGCTTTTTTTTTTTTTTTAACCTGACTGCTCTGTCCACACTGCTCAAGACAAACGTCCTGAGTGGATTTATAGGCCTTCCTAAGGCCCTGCTACCCAAAAATTAATCACAAGCAGATTTGCAGGACCACTGGAGCAAGGCTTTATTTGGACTTGTGCTGCAGCACAGGTCTAGAGGGAGCCTTGCCATTCTAACCCAAGAAGTATGAGGGTGTGCTGCTTATGTAGAGGACAGAGAGGGCAGAATCACCTGGGATTGGAGCAAGTTTCAAGCCATGACAGCGTGGAGCCTTCAGGGATTGGCTACAGGATGAAATCAGTTGAGATTTGTCAAAATCTCAAGTTTACTGTGGCAGAGCTATCGGAGGTCACAGGATGGAGTCATTGGAAGTGGCCACACCCAGTGGCAGAGCCGTTGGGGACTGGTTCATCCTTGAAGCCTCCTGTGTTCAAGGCAGACATCTCCTGGAGCTCCTGGGCATCTGCAGCAGCTGTAGCTGTAGCTCTTGGTGATAACATGAACCATTCTAGTCAGAGGGAAAAGAAAAGGTCATCTGTTTCTTGTTTATGTCACTATTTCGTTCTCATCCTTCCCTGCTCCCAACTGTTTCCTAAGAGTGTCAGTGATGTTCGTCAGCGTTGCATTGTTGCAACAAACACCTGAGAAATTTACAAATGAGGAAAGGTTTATTTCGGTTCATGTGTTCAGAGGTTTTAATCCTTGGTCAGCTGGCTCAATTGCTTTAGGCCTGTGGTGAGGCAGAGGAAAGCTACTCACTTCATGCCAGTCATGAAGGGGGGAGAGAGAGAGAGACAGAGAGAGAGAGAGAGAGAGAGAGAGAGAGAGAGAGAGAGAGAGAGGGAGAGGGAGAGAGAAAGACAGAGACAGAGACAGAGACCAGAGAGGAAGACTGTGAGGACCAGATTTAGTGTCTAAGGTCGCAGTCCCATGATTTGTTTCCTATGACTAGGCCCATCTTCTAATAACCCAGTCAGCATAGATTAATCCATGGATAAGGTTAATACCTTCATGATCCAATTACTTCCCAAAAGTTCATCACCTGGTCTTTGGGGAACATTTTAAATCTAAGGTGTAGCAAACAATTTCTTTTTTTCTTTTTTTTCTTCAGAATTAATCATTTTATGTTATTTATTTTTTGCTTTGAAACTTAGTGTCTACTATTTTTTATTTTAAAATAAAAAATAAAAAATGCAGAATTTTAAAACAAATAATAGGAGATTAGCAATGGTTAATATATTGTGTATTGTTATCTTCAAAGTAGTTGTTCAGATTACAAGATATCAGCATAAAAAATGATCGAACAATTGAACAATAAAAGCATAAACTGTTCTTGATGAACTAACAGAGATCAGTAGTATAGTTATCCATCATATATATAAAAATATATATAAATATATAAATATATATATAAATATAAAAAAATATATAAAAATATTTGTAATCTTATCTTTTCTTTCTTTTCTCCTTTCCCTTATCCCAGTTCTTTCCTTTTTAGCAGTTTCTTTCCCTTTCACTTTCATAATATCTGTTGTACATTTTGGATCTCGTGTACTTTTTTGGTTTTTTCCACTAGGTAGGCAATACAATATTTACACATGTGAGTCTGATTTATTTCACTTATGAATGTGGTCTCAAGTTGCATTCATTTACCTATAAAAGCCTTGAGTTTATCTTTCTTCATAACTGAGTAGTACTCCACTGTTTAAAAATACCACATCTTTTTTAATCTATTTCACAGTTGATGGGCATTTGGGTTGTTTCTAAGATTTATCTATTACAAATTGTACTGCTTTATAAACATGGGTGCATCTATATCACTGTGGTATGATGTTTTCAGTTCTTCTAGGAAAATACCCAGAAGGGGAATAGCTGGATCAAATGCGACCTCCAATCCTAGTTTTGTGAAGAATCTTCACACTGATTTCCACAGTGAGTGCACCAGTCTACACTCCCACCAACAGTTGAGAAGGATTCCTTTTTCTCCATAGCCCTGCCAGCATTTGTTATTGTTTGATTTCTTGATGATAGTCATTTTTTCTGGAGTGAGCTGGAATCTCATTGCTGTATTATTTTGCATTTCTTGAATGACCAATAATGCTGAACATTTTTTCATGTATTTATTTGCCATTTGTATTTCTTCATCTGAGAAGATTGTATTCACCTTAGATGCCCAGTTTTGGATTGTGTCTTTGAATGTGAGGGGCCTGATTTTTTTCAATCTTTCTTTATATGTTCTAGATGTAAGTCCTTTGTCTGAGGGACAGTTGGCTAAAATTTTTTTCCCATTCTTTGGGCTTTACTTTCCACTCTGTTGGTGATTTCTTTTGATGTGCAAAAACTTTTTTAACAAGATGAGATCCCAGTTGTTGATTCTTTGAAGTACTTCTAGTGCAGTTTGTGTTTTGCTCATGAACTCTTTGCTTACCCCTATGTCTTTAAGATTTGTGCCTACCTTGTATTCCAGTGGATTTAGTGTTTTTGCTTTGATATTTAGATCTTTGATCCATTTTGACTTCAGCTTAGTGCATGGTGATAGATCTGTGTCTAGTTTTACTGTTTTGCATGTGGAAAGCCAATTTTTCCAGTACCATTTATTAAAGAGGCTTTCTTCCAGTGAATGTGTTTGGTACCTTTGTCAAAGATAAGGTGGCTGAGTGTCTTTTTAGTTGTGTCTGCATCTTCTAATCTGTTCCACTGATCCTCAGGTCTGTTTTTTGTCAGTACCATGCTGGTTTTATTACAGTAATTTTATAGTATAATTTCAAGTCTGGAATTGTGATGCATAATGATTTATAAATGGATGTAAAACTAACTGATGTTCTGCTTGAAAGACTGCTACACAACAGCAGTGTGAATTGTGTTAATTCCTTTATCAGAGCCATGGTTGCCTCAAAAAGCAGCAGTCACGTAGTAGGATAGAGTTCCTATTTTTCTGATTGACCTAGGATTCATAGTTTTATTTGGGCTTGGCTTTTGGGGCTAAAAGGGAGTGAAAAGATGACTGACTTTCTGCCTAGGTGATAGTCCCTTTTTCTGGAGGTAAAAGTTGAGAAGACCATTCAGATTCTGGGTTCTTGGTTATGGGTTATGGTTCTTGTTTTATCTATTGCAATTTTTTTTCTACTTGGTACCTCCATGTGGATTTTAATACTACCCTACTGTTTCAGGGTGCCTACCCAGATTTGCTTTTTCAAATTGGGTGTGTATTTATACCTTTAATTTATCTGACATCCACACTTCACAGGGAATGGAAAGGTAAAGTATAAGCAACTCAATTTGTCCCCCAAAAGACAAGCAAGAGACTGTAAGTCTAAGTTATATCTGTACTAAAGAATATTTAGGTGTGCCTTGTTATTGTTTCTAACACAATTTTTTTAGCAATTTATATTCACCACATTCACTCTCATTATTTGATGTGATTAGAAAGTTTTTACCATTTAATTAATTAATTTATTTATTTTGCAGCACCGGGGATGAAACTCACAACCTCATGCCTGCCAGACAGGGGCTTAAGCCACTGAGCCAAACTCCCAGGCCTAGTTTTTTGAGGCAGAGTCGCACTATGTAGCTCAGGCTGGCCTTGCGCTCACGTTGTAGACCAAGCCAGTCTCGAACTCACAATGCTCCACCTACCTCAGTCTCCCAAGTGCTGGGATTAAAGGTGTGCACCACCATGCCTGGCTGTTTTTTCCATTTTAAATAAATATACATGATGAACTAAAGTTAGAATATGGATTATACATGGATTTTATCCATTTATGCAAAGAGCTGAAGACTATAAGGAAAAAAATCAAAACCCATAGAAATTGATAGAATGTATTTAAATAACTCCTTGGCAATTTATTAATGCTCAGACATTTTCTTCTCTTGAAAACTTGAAATTTCTCTTTTATCTTCCCTGAAGTATGTTAGAATAAATTAATATTCAGGTGTTTTGTGGTATTTTGACAATAGTTTTCAACCTCTTCTCATGTTACTTTATATTTCAGATCACATATTCACAATTTGTTGATAATACATTTGGTTGCAGCCTGAGATATTTCCAGGTCTAAAGCCAGGTTCACATTTTTGCTTTGAAGAGACAGAAATCCCAAACAAATATAGACAGTCAGGCCATAAACTTAATCAAAATTTCTGTTTTACTGGATGTTATATTGAATTTGGCCATAATGCCAAGGGAAATACATGAAAAATCCATTTACAACCACATCTTGCTGCTTCCACATAGTATAAAATAACAGAACGCTAAGAGGTATGTGTTTGTGTATATGTGTGGAAGAACATGTGTGCATTAATCCACTTTTCTTTTTGGGTTTGGCCGCTGTTCATGTTTTGACCAATAAAAGATGGGTTTCAATTAAAATCTGGGGTTGGCCAGCTGCATATCCGTTAACTTTTCTTTTGTATAATATTGGAGCACGAATTTATATACTTTCCAAAGTACTGTGTGGTTTTTCTCTTTACTTTTTCTGCAAATCTGGAACATCTTTTTCCTATCCAATTTTCCCAGAATACTTACTTATTTAGAATTCCACTCATCTCTAGCAGGATTAAAACGATCATGCACAGGAAGACAAAGCATGGCTTTCTTTTAGAATTTGAAGAGGAGGGAGGGATTGTCTTTGTCACTTGCAGACGAAGACCCTGTGTCATGTGCAGGCAAAGGAGAGAGTTGTGGTGCAGCAAGTACACACAAGCCCAGTGAAGCTTGGAAGTGAGGGCTAAAAGCACAACTGGGGCACATTTAGCACATCTGGTTGATCCTGCAGTAAGAAGGGCCTGAGACTGAGGCATGTGTGTAAAGACTTGATTGTTAAGCATGATCACACAGAAGGGCAGAGATATAAACCTGGGGAAGGAGGGTAAAATTGCCACTAAGGTCAACTGGGTGCTCTATCCCACATTGTATAGAGCCTGATGAAATGCTTCTGGTTGGAACTCTGTCTCCTGTAAGCTGCACAGGTTGAAGCCCTAATCCTTAGTATCTCAGGATACAACTATGTTTGGTGGTGGGGCCTGTAAAGACTGATAAAATTAAAATAATCCTGTTAGGCTGAGCCCTACTCTAATTCTAGCCCTACTCTAATTCTTACAACTAGTGCTGTTGTAAGAAGAAATTTGGATTCACAAAGAGACACCCAGGATGGCTGTGATTAGAGGAAAGGCCAGGTGAGGACATAACAAGAAGACTGCTATCTGCCAGTGAAGGAAAGAGGCCTCAAGAGAAACCAAATCAGCCAACACCTTGGACTTCTAGCCTCCAGACCTGTGCAAAAATGAATCTCTGCTGTTTGGGGTATTTGTCGTGTTGCTTTTCTATGATAGGCCTAGCAAATTAATTTACCCTTTGAAACATAAATTAACAAACAAGTTTGACTTGGGAGGCTTTCCTGCCCAGCACTTCTCAGTCATACATTCTTGGGCATCAACCAAGTGCTCCTGGAATCCTATGGATTGGGCTCAATAGATGTCTCAGCACAGGAGGTGACAGGAGCACAACTGAGTCAAAGATGAGGCCCTGGTAGGTGGCAATGTGCTCAGCAGGCAGGGACCTGTGTGGCAGTGGGCTGCAGGGGTAGGGAGAGAGGGTGGCTGGAGTAAGAGACAGGTAAGCTGAGAGGAGCTAACATAGAGCTGAAGTGGCACCTGACCCGGCGTGATGCTGGTTTTGGTAATAATAATGGATGATGTTTATCGAGAATATCTTCTATGACACACACAAAGCCCGGTGCTTTGCATAAACCATCTCCCTTAGCTCCAGAAAACACACTGAGATTTAGGTACCATTAGTGTCTCTATTTTACAGATGCAGAAACTGAGGCTCAGAGAGGCTCAGAAACTTGCCCAAAAGTGTAAAAGCTACTGGCTAGCAACTAAACTCCTATTGTCTGGCTCCAAACCTACATCCTCTCTCTACTTTCTATTTATTCTATGATTGAGCCAATAGTCTAGAAAAAGAACTTAGAATAGAGATTTTAAATTCATGCTCAAGTTTTTGTTAGACATAATATAAGGTACAGTCTTTTATGGCTGAGACGAAGAGGAGGTTAGTAAAACAGAGTAGTTAAGCAGTCAGACACAAAGCCAAGTTTTGTCTTCCCAAATACCAGCTCAACTTCTTGCCTGCTGTGAGGCTTTAGGAAAGTTTCTCAACATCTCTGGGCCTCATCTCAAATCTGTGGATGACACAAATGGCACTGACCACATAGAACTGTTGTGATGAGTGTTATTTAATATTTGGAAATTAGTTTTTATATCTAGTGTGTACTAGGTATTTTTACTATTCTTTATATTATTGACCAGATGTGACTTTTTCCAAGAACTCTTTTCTATATGAAATTCTTGAAATTACATGTACATTTCTGAATTTTTGCAACACTTCTTTTGCTATGCAAGCTAAGGGACATATTTTATTTTTTTTTAGAAGTGTCAGATGCCAGCTGTTAAAACTCACATTGCCAGCATCATAAATGAAGTCACCATTTGGCAAGCAATTTCTTGGCAGGAATGGTTCTCACCAACAGGAAAAATGAAAAAAAAATTAAATAAAATCTCCATTGTGATCCATTAAGCATTTCATGGCTCAGCAATTTTTTCCAGCTGCAAAGTTCTTTTCCTTCTATCTTAGAACTCTGAAGGGCAGGTTGTGCGCAGGAGATAGGATGAGGGTTCGTTCTTTCTTTCTTCCTTGTTATCATTTTTCTGCAGGTGAGGCTGCTTATCACAAGGCTAAGATAACCCCATTATCCAAACCCAAGCATAGTCACTGGATTAAAAGGCCATACCTGATTATCCAACTGCTTTAACTCAATGTGGGAAACCTAGTCTGTGGTTGCAATTGTAGTTTTTATCTCATTTCCTTATCTGTGAAACTTGGGGGTTGGGTCAGATATTGGCTAAGTCCTCTTTGGCTTTGACATTCTGTGGCTCCAGAGTCTCTTCTTCTTGGGTAATGCTTTTTGTTTTCAAGGGCAATGGACAAATCCCAATATTCGTATGTGATCATTTGAGTTTGAGTTGCCATGAAGGTGAAAAAGCAAGGCCCTACATTTTAGTAAGACTTTAAAATTTATGAAATGCCTTCACATATTTATCGTTTTATAAAATCTTCACAGAAACTCCCAAGTAATTTTGCATGAGAAGAATGAGGAACAGGAAGATTGGGGAGGTTAAGTGATTTGTCCAAGGTCACACAGCTTATTGAAAGCAAGGTTGAGTTTAAAATAAGAACTTCTATTGGTTGGCACAGTGTTATTTTCAGTATGACACAGTATCTTCCAACCCTGGGGATAGTCATGATGATTTAGAAGGATTCTATCAATTCTGTCAATTGCTTCTGCAAGACAGCATTGATCCTGTTAGTCCTGATTGGGTCATGTGTGTAACTCTGAACCAATCACTGTGGCTGGAGGAGTATAAAGTTTTTGAGTGACCAGGCCTAGTCATAGCCTCCTGTTGAATCTTGGAATGCAGATTGCTAAAAAAAAAAGGGAGGAGGAAAATCAGGGGCAGTCATCACATGATGAGAGAATAAATAATGCATTAAAATAATAAGAAAATTTCCATTATGCACAGAGAAAGCAGTTCCCCCCAAATAGACCTCAAAGATAAGTTTTTTTTTAAACATGTTTTATTTTGTTTGGTCTTAATTTAATTTTTGCAGGAGTAAATTTTCTTTGAACACTGTCAACCCAAAACTAACTCAATGGTGATTGAGAAATGAGGGAAATCAAAACTCAATCATTTCAAGTATGAGATTTCTGGAAACCTATCACCATTTTGTGCATTTGGGTTTCAGCTCAAAGGAAATAAGATCTCTTCTTTGGGACATGAACTGAGGTCTTGGAATTCTCCCAATAAGATCAAATCACCAAACATTTCCTAGACACCTTATGTGCAAAATGGCTCATGGTAAACAGAGGTGATTGGCTTGTTCATGTTGCCTTTTTTGTCAATTTGGTTCTGCCATCAGTCTTCTTGACTTGTTATCCCCAGGTTTTATAACTGTGAGACTTTTTTTTGGTGTGTGGGGGTAACATTCAAATCCCCTTTGGCTTAGAAAAGTTGCTCAAAGACTTTTTTAAAAATTTGTTTTTGGATTATATTCTGTTGACCAAAACTTTTCCCTCAGTTGTCATGGTAACTTTCATATTGCAAAAGCTCAAAGTTAGCTTAGAACTTTAACAAGCAGA
>RJWM01010036.1:0-65323 GCA_004363535.1 Dasyprocta punctata | reverse complement strand
TCACTTTCATAATATCTATTGTATATTTTGGATCTCATAGACTCCTTCAGTTTTTTATACTAGGGAGACAACATGATGTTCACTTGAGTGAGTCTAAATCATTTCACACACGAGCATGATCTCAGGTTGCATCCATTTACCTACAAGAGCCTCAAGATTATCCTTCATTATAACTGAGTAGCTTTCCATTGTCTAAAAATACCATATCTTTCTTATCCATTCTGTGGTTGATGGGTAAGTTACTCCTGCTTTTTTGGGGGTCCCTGTGGCATGGAGCATTGTCTTCTGCAACCTTCAGTCCAAGAATTTCCTTTTGAGTCAAACATGTTTCTTGTAAACAGAAAATTGATGGATCTTGTCTCCCACTCCACGGTGCCAGTGCTTCTTGTTATTGGTGAATTGAGGCCATCTACATTAACGGTTACAGCTGACATAGCATGGCAGGGATGAGCCAGTGTGTGTTGGTCATAACCTAATTGAGTATTAAAGGAAAAGAATGTCAACACTCTCAGGGAAGTAATTTTTTCTTGAAAAGAAAATCTTTGACTTAAGTTTTAAAAATAGAAATAGTGACTTAAGTAATCATATTTACTAAAATCTGTGTAAATACCCCATTTTAATCTTCAGTGTTGATATTTTTAAAATTCATGTTTTGACTTTTAGTTAAGGACACCAGATAAGCATTATCTTTGCATGTAAATCTTTTCCTTACATAATCAAAACTTTGTCTGATTTTTGTTGATACTCAAGACATGACATTCTTCTAGGTCAGTTGTAGGAACAGACAGGATTATACATTTCCCGTACTTAAAAATACATCCTATTTTTTTGCACACAAATGCTTTAATTATTTACACTCTTTCTTCCACACCAATTTTCAAAATGATTTTTTTTGAGACAGAGTCTGACTGTGTAGTTTAGACTGCCCTTGCACTCATTTTGATGCCCAGGCTGCCCTTGAACTCATGACAATCGTCCTACCTCAGCCGCCCAAGGGCTAGGATTACGGGCATGTGCCACTGCACTTGGCTCTCAAATAATATTTAAAGTCAAAAATGTGTTTAATTCATTGTAGAGGAATACCTGAAAAAAGTTGTCAAATTGTAATATGAGAAAATAAAATGAGATGTAAATGAGGATACCATATATTGATACTTTCTCATTCTTGCTCAATAATTCCTGTTTTAAGTGTATAACAATCATTATCAAAGGAATAATTCTAGGATGGATTTGCAAAACTTCCAATGTTTGCTGTACATGTCTCACACATTCTTTTTTCTTCAGTGTATTTCAAAACCAAAGAATCCAAAGGGGGTATTACTGTCTTGATTAAAGGAACAACTTCCATGCTGAAGAGAGGAAAACATACAGAAAGCAGTCTCTCAATGTTGAGAAAGACCAACTCTGAACAGCAGGCACTAAGAAAGCTGGAATTCGAGTCCAATCACCCAAAAGAAGTGAATTCAACAGCTTGCATCAGTTTTGAAAAGAAATTTAAGCTTCAGATGAGAGAGCAACCTTAGTCAGCACCTAATTTCAGACCATAAACAAAGAACAAAACCATGTTGTGCCAGTGTCTTCACCAATGAAAAATTGGGAAATGATACATTTAAAAAAAGAAAACTATTGCTGTGTGACAATTTGGTACATAGCAATAGAAAATCAACATAATTTGTTAAGTTATGAACTATGCTACTAACAAAATTAGCTAAAAAGATCAACTAAATGAAGTTATTTCTTTAGCTCATTCTAAACTTGTATTTTTCTGAATATTTTGTCCTGCAATAATAATCATAGTACTAACAAATGTTCAACATTTTATTGAGCATAGAAGACTGTTTACCTTAATTAAATTCCGATTCTGCTCATCCATCTTACATTCTTCCTAAGTCTTTGAAGGTTACCTGCTATTGGTTAAAGCCTTTGGCTATTCCTTGGCTTGTCCTTTCTTGTCTCTTGCAGAAAATAGCTTCATTGGTCATTCCTATTTCTTTCATGTGTTTTCTAACACCTCTGGTTCTCTTCCTTCAGCATAGGCATCCCTGGTGACAGTTCATTGTAGTAAATTGTATAAGCAGTAACATCTGTTCAACTATAAATATCAGTGTATGATTTGGATAGAACAACAGACATAAAGTATTTGACACCTCATCACAACAAAAACTGATATGGTTATGCTATCAACACTGCAGGTTGGAATTTAGGTAATCACTGGCTTTCACTTGGGAGTAGCATGCTTATTAGGCACTTTTCACTGATCAAAGCAAATCTGTTAAGCATAACTGAATCCCAGAGAACTGGAAGTAAACAGTGAACCACTCCTGTGACCAGGGGAAGAAGGAACTGAATGTAAGTAAACACTAGTTTTATGTTTGAAATATTCAATATTATCAACTAATCTATACGTGTTTTAATAGTATTTTCCTTATGATAATCCAAAATGAAAAAAATCAGACAACTTATTTTCAGTCTACTTTACGAGTTACTTTTCTTTCCAGCTGTGAGGATTATATACCCACAAAATTCCTAGTTTAGATTTGTACCATTTCACTGTGTATACCTTTTTTTATATACTTCCAAATCCAAGGTTCCTCTACCATAGTGCTAGGAATACAAGTAATCATGAGATAATTTTGGTGATGAAGAGGTGGGTTTCTTCCAACATACTTGGTGGCAAAATTTCTTAAGTGTTAATGTGGATTTGAATCACCAAGGGACATTGTCAATATTCAGGTTACGACTTGAAAGCTCTCTGGTGTGCTTGAGATTCTGCATTTTTAAAATGCTCCTAGGAAACTCTGATGCTGGTAAAACCAGATCACACTTCAAGTTATACAAATATATTCACAAAACATATTTGTTATGAATGTTGTGTAATTAATACATATTTTATTATAATATTATCAATTATCTATTGTACAAATTAATTTGCATCACTGTGACCTGAGACAGGATATTTTATAAGTGACAAAATTTTGTTTCTTACAGCTTTGGAGACTGGAAATTTCAAGATAAAGATACCAACAAGTTAGGTCCTTGCTATGGCGTGTATATAGGTCTCTCCAAAGCCTCATCTGGTCACAGGTGGAGTTTTTCAGAGGTGAATGTGCTGCGGTCCAGCCGGGCTAAGTCCACAGAGTCCCCGAAGGTGGGCTGAGCGTCCGCGCGTGGAGAACAGACACACAAACAGCTCAGAGACTGCGTGAATCTGCTTCGTTTATTGCTTCTACTACTAATAGTGCTAGTACTACTACCTTGCAAGCTCTAACAGAATGATTTGTACTTTCTTTTTGGCATGGGTTGAAAGTTTAGACAACAAGAATGAGATCAACAGGTGTTTCTATGGTTACATGGTTTCTATGGTTGCATGTTTCATCAGCATACATGATTTGTCAGCATAGGCAGAAAGTTTATACTTAGTTAAAGACCTTGAAGTGAGTTTTGGCTACTAGTAGATTACTGATTGGTTTTTAATTAGTTGAATCAAGTTTTTTTTTTTTTATTTACCTATGGGGGAAAATCTTAACAATTGCTTTAAAATATCAATCTTGACTTAAGGAGGTCTAATGTACTATAGGGGGTCAAATTGTTTTAAATGCTCCATTGTGATAGCCTAGCTAAAAGCCTGCAAAACACAAGACCATATTCAGCGATTATTTAGCCCCACATCCCCCTGTGATGTTCTCACAGCAGCAAGGATAGTTTTTTTACCTTGTCTCTCTCAAAAGACAAAACATAGTAGCATGTTGGCCTCTCTGCATGGAGGTTCCCAGGTAGCTCCAGCCAGCTGGTTATTATTATTATCATTAAAGGCTCTCTCAAGCTTGTACTCTGGCCTTGGCCTTGTCGGTCTGAGTCGGTATCAGACCACTACACCATTAATTATAGAAAAACATTTTATTAACTATCCTTTTGTTCTTACGGAGTCTGTACTTTGTTTACTGATTTTGTGCATGGGAAAGAAAGAAGAGAAATTTTCCGAACTGGATCAGAGCACAAGTTAACACAACAATTCCCAAGAACCATTAACCCATTCCCACAAAGTCAATTTTTATGCTGCAGCCTTTTCTTAGAAAATATCCTCCTTCCATGCTTGAACTTTGTCAGCAGAACATGGCTAGAAAAGGATGTGGCATGAATGGATAAAGGGCATGTGATGCTGGAATTAATTCATGGTCTCATTATAGGATTAAGGCTGTCTCATCCTGATTGTGAGTACTATCCACCCTGAGGGTGGATGGCATTGATAAAATAGACAGAAAGAAGATCACTGCTTGTCACATGCTGCCTTGTCACCTTCTGCCTGCCATGAACTGTTTCTCCTTTGCCATACTACCCTGCCTTGGAGTCAGCCAACTATGAACTGAAACTTCTACAAAATTTGAACCAAAATAAACCTTTCCTCCTTTAATTTTGGGTGTCGAGTATTCTTTCTCAGCAATGAGGAAAGTAACTAAAACAGCTGCTTTCACCATGGAACCATTTTATATATAACTTGTAACCAAGTTGGAAAGAATTAAAATAGGTGCTAATACTCTAAAGATTGTATTTCAGTTATTTACATATCCTTCAGGTAATCAATTGTGGTATTGTCTGTTGTATGGAATAGATGACTGATACCTATCATCACAATATTCATCTGACAAGATTTTACGGTATTGGTCAATGAAAGAATGTGAAGAAGTAAGATTTTAATGTTGATATACAGACTTCCTATCTAGGGCTTTTTTAACCCACATATTGCAACTCTAATTTAAAGAAAAAAAACTATTAAATCCTGAAAGGTGCCACTTGATGACACAAGAAATAGCTTGTGAAAAAAGCCACTCAGAGATGCAGAGAACTTGGAAAGCAATTCTAAGAACTCATCAAAAATTTAAAACTGATCAAATATTTTTTCTGATTATTTCAGCCATTAACAGAAAATGAAAAACAATCAAAATGCAGTCTTCTAAAATGTGCTCAAATTTTTCAACCAAATTTCAAAATAGTAAGTAATGTCTCTTTTCAGTATCTACGGAACCATGCTTAACTTTTTATGAGAGACTTGAGTCAATATTCATTAGGGTATTTTGATACAACAATGAATTTAGACAAACTCATACATACATAAATAAAGCCTAAGACCACTAATATTAACTTCTAAGAAAAGGTGATGCAGCATATAATTTTAAGAAATACAATAAAATATCTTAAATTTTTCCTCCTTGTAGACAGAAAAAGAACATTATTTGGGGAATTTATAAATAGCATCCTTTTCGTATAATATCTTGATTTCTCTAACAAATTTCATCATAACTGTTACTATCAGTAGTTTCTTCTTGAAAGTATTGCTTTGTAGTTTTTGGTACAACCTAAAATATTAATAATAATAATAATAATGATGCAGAGCTTTATTGTATTTATCAGACAATAATCAGCATTTGATATCTTTTACTGCTTTAGAAATTTATCTTTCTAATGTTTAATCTTTTCCCTAAGACAATTATTACATAATTAAATTTGTCCTCCTTTTCATATGAAGAGAAGGCCAGAAGAAATGGAAGAAGGAAGGAAGGAAGGAAGGAAGGAAGGAAGGAAGGAAGGAAGGAAGGAAACAAGGAAACAGAAGAAATGTTGGGTCAATAGTCCTAAATTCACTTATTTTTTCTTATGTTTATTTAAATATTTGCCTAGTTTATAAATACTTTGTAAAGCAAATGTGTGCAACTAAGTTAATGTGTATTTAAATAAAGATTTCCCTCCAGTAAGTAATTTAAAAAAGTTGTTAGGTAGTATACTTGCTATCGTTTGAAAACTTTATTTATTTATTCATGTATTTTGTATAGAACTGGGGATTGAAGCCAGGATGAGTACTTTCCCACTGGATCACATTATCCAGTCCTGAAACACTTCAACATTTGTTTATATTATCAGAATGAACATATACTACCTTTTATTCAAAAACCCAAACCAAAACAAAACAAAAAAAGACAACAAAACAAAACAATAAAGAGATGTCTTATGACAGCCATTTCAGTTCATTCTCCTTAATGCAATATCCATTGATGGGCTGTGTGCGTGTCTGTAGGTAAACACTAAGAGAGGGAGTGGCTCCTGGAATATGCATTTCTATGGCTACATGCATGTATCCATTTTCCTAGGAAGAGAGTTTCAGTTTAATTAGAAAGGGACATTTTGTTATCTACTGTCTTGGAATACTTATTATTAATATTCCCTTTCACTTTCATAACAGTCCTGAGTTACAACATAAATTATAAAACTACCTTGTACAGAGCTAACAAAATAAACCTTTAGACTATTGATAGAACGACCAAGGTAGAATTTGTAGAGATCTCTATTGTGTAATAATGTTCATATATTGAAGGCAAAAATTCATCTTTGAAATATCGTTATGTTTGATATCATTTAGACCTACAAAATATGTCAAAAAAGTTCAGATGCTTCAGCAATTTTAATAGATAACCCAATTGTAGAATAATTCAACAGTGAAAAGAATGTCATTTTGGAATCAATTGTATGTTATAGTTTAATTTAGAATGAGTTGCAATGGCAGGTTATACCTTACGGTGAATATATTTTGAAGTAGTTGAAACTTCATATTTTAAGAGAAATAAATTTTAAGGTTACCTTTAAATGGTTTCTCTTCACAACTAAATATGAGGCTGTAATCGAAGTTATTAAAGTTCCAAATTAACCCCATTTATTCATTTCAAGTAAATTTCAATGCATTATTATATAAAAGTTCATTATTTATTATCTAAGTCACTATCTCTGTACTTTGTTCAATAAATATAAAGTCAGCAGTGAGGTTTTCTTGAATAATTAAAGAGGAGTATGTCTGCTACATAGACCTGTGCTTCTCCTGGAGTCTTGCCCTCTGAATGTAACATTTCATTCTGTCTCTCCTGTACTTGTCACTAGGTCAAAAGAGCTTTCTTTAGTGCACTAAGTGCAGTCAGATAGCCTTATAAGTAAACATCTTTTACAAGTAGAACCTGCAGGGTAGGCCATAATTTTTCTACCCTGTTGAACTTACCTGACAGAACAAGAAATACTACTCTGAAGAGCTGTAGCCAACAGCACTTTACATTCTCAACCAGACATTCACTTAGCTTCCCAAAAGCAATCAGATTTTTTTCAATAGAACTCCTTTTCCAGGTTCTCTTTTGCTCCAAACAGTAGGACAGTTTTAAATGGAATGTGTTGTAAACACTAATATATATTGATAAGAAATAGATTACTAATGCCATTAGGAGGTACTGTGTAGTAATAGTGCCTCAAATGTTGCTTTAGCTGATCTTAAGGACAATACATGCTTAAATGAGAATAATTTAAACATGATGTGACTGAATTTTCCTTTAAAATATTGTATAAATTCTAAAAGCATGAAATAAACTTTTTATTTATAACTTGGGCAATTCCTTCTATTGAATTTTGTTCTGTCAAACTTACCATTTTCCAAACACAAAGATATGTCCCTCAAATAAAAATAGAAAAAAATACATACCAAAGCCTATTGAACTACCACTATGATGATACTAGTGGAGAAGGTTAATTCCAAGAACATTTGAAAAACAAGTGTTGAAAGGTACTTACAATAGAGCATTAGAAAATAAGAGCCTTAGATTAAATACATCCATGTTCATATTCTAAAAGTGATAAAACTATAATAGACATGAACATTTTTTCTACAGGACAGAATTCTACAAATGGCATATAACTTCAATATGCACAAGAACTATTTAATTAATACATAAAAATCCATTCTTTTTGAAATTAATTTGTCTTTGGGCAGGCCTATTAATTCTATAGGGTTCCACTGAATGAACATACAGATATCCTCATGCTTTCTTACATTTTCATCATAATTTTCTAACTTTCCTTTTATTTGCAGATCACCTAAATAGCAGTAAATATTTTGCTCTGCATTAATGTTGAAAGCAGCTAATTCATCTGAAGTTGGTTTAATGAAGGTCCATATGTTAGTGCATCTACTAAGATATGGAATAGTTATGCTGCATCATTCAATTTTTTTACACTTTTAAAATGCTAAGACAGTTATTGCACATTTCAGATGATATCACTAATACCTCAAAAACACTATAAATTAATTATGAAATCATATTATCTTGTAAAAAATCTTGAAAAATGCCTTAATTATACTGATAAAATACAAAAGTACTCTTGAATTAGGACCCATTGGCCATGTTAGTGAATTATGAAACTCTGAAAACCTGTAATTTAAACTTCATGTTTTAAATTTGAACAGTATAACAATCAGTAAATATATTCTAACAAGATGAAAAGTTACTTTTCACATATTATATTTCTCTTAGAGTAGTTCTGTCTTCATATCTTCACAATTTACATGTCTTTGTGCTATTTTATATTAATGAATATGCATGCAAGCAATAAAATCATGGTAACTGACTTCTTTTTGCTCCTCTGGAAATTATATTCTAAATAATATTTATATTTTATCTGTTCTAATATGACAATAATAATATTATAATAATATTGCCATGTTATTCACATCATAGAGAGGTACTTTGTAAGTTGAAAGCAGGATGCAAGCTGCTTTTGTTTTGTCTTCTGTTTCTTTTATTTATTTATTTTTTTTGCTTTTTAAATTTTTTTTGCTTTTACATAAACTCAAGTAGAGGGCAAAAGCAATGAGTAATTGAGTTAAGGGATTCCACACTTAGTCAATTGTTAGAATGAACGTTTGATCATGTCTTCCTTAGCTGACTGGAAGAATTAAACTAATGCTTCTTTAAAGTCTTCAACATGCACTGAACTCTGTTTTCACTGTTTTTGGGAATTAGTCACTTGCATTACCTAATATTGCTAGTATACAGTTTAATATACACTAAAAATGATTACTTAACCGGGAAGAACTCTTATCAAGTTAGAAAATCAAAACAATATAACCATGCATTTTAGTAAATTATTGTACATAGGAGGTCAAATTACATATCTAACGGTGAGAGATACAGTCATCTTTATTTAGGATGGATTCATTTTGCTTTCCACAGTTCACTTTTAGGTTTCTTCACTCATGCAAAATGCTGAAAATACTAAAAGAAAAATTCCACAAACATGTATTTCATAACTTTCATTAATTCTTATTATAGTATATTTTATAATCATTCTGCTTTATTATCAGCTTTTGTTGTCCTGGTACTGTGCTTAATGTATTAATGTATAGGAAAAGATATGCTACACACAGTGTTCTGTACTCTCTGTGGTTTTGAGCATCTTCTGGGAGAGTTTTAATATGTGTCATAGAATAAAATGGGTGACTGTGATCCATCTTTTCTTTCAAGGTCTTTCAACAGTGAATATGAGATTTTTTGGAAGCATCTTCAGATTTTCACTCATTTACACGTGTTTTCATTATCTTTCATTCTTTTACTCTAAAAGTAGCCTCACCCTGAAAAATTTACTTATAAATATATAAGTATGAGGTAAGAAAATACATATAATTTTTCTCTTAAATAAAAAAAAGAAAAAAAAGAAAATACATATAACTATTCGATGTATAATAGGAAAAACTACAATAATAACTAATTTGCTTTTTCTCATTTAGCATGAGGTTTTTAAAAATTCCATTGCATAGATGCAAATTAAATGCATGATAAATTCCTCCTCTTATTCTTAGAAAAATTAAATACAAGCCAAAGTGAATGTTTAATCAAGTATTTTGCTGATAATAGAGAGATGTTTTCATATTGAAAAACATGTCAGTTGTAAACCCAAATGGAGGTGATTGTATATATATTTCCAATATTTACAATTTATACTTGTAATTTCAGGAGCAAGTTGCTCCAAGCATAAGAAAATTATCTGAAGTCCTGTTGTCAAAATGTGACTGATTCAGTGTTTTGAACCATGATTTACAGTAGAGATGTAAGATGACCCTGCAGTATATATTTCATGCTCTAATTACTCCTGCCTCTGCCTTGTCAGTTAATATGACTGTTGAACTTAAAAGAGCCTGTGCAAATGTACCTACAGTGGAGCACAAAGTGAAAGGAGAGAGATTTGTAATACAACTTTGAAAAATTTGACAGAAAAATGAATGTGAAATCTTTTTTAAAAGAGAGAAGTGAACCATATGTGAATGCAAATGAATTAGAAAAGGAAAATACAAAGAGAAAATGGATTGAAATATAATTCGAGTGTTATGATAGGATGACTGATAATGTATGGTACTTTAATGACTGATCAATAAACAAATAAATTCTTTGCAATAATTAATAAGAATGCTTTTCTTTTTAGGGAACTTATCCAGGGTAGTCAGAAGGCTAAGGAGGCAAACAATTACCATACTACAGAATTATTTTATGATAGTATTCTCATGAGTCCTACCTGTTACTTTTACCTTTCCTTTCAAAACGTTTTTGGCAAAAGGTTCAGGATAAGCTGAATGAAGATGTAAAAGTTTCAAACACAAAAGCACGAGGGTTTCATGATTATCAATACAAGGCAGGCTGACTGTGGTTTGTTTTTAACATTGAGCATGTCAGCAACAATGGAGAATCAGTTATAAGACATCGGGAGCCCTTTTGCTGTTCCTCCTTTCTCTTCCATATAATCTATTGAAATGACTTCTAGATGACCAGATTGGAGGCATAGGAAACATCAAATAGGGGAAGAACTCAGCCATTGAAAAGCGGCTGATCATCTTCAATCCACATCACGTGAGACAGCACAACTGTGATCAGCATAATCAATTCACTAGCCCACAGGCAACCACAGCTATATTATTGGTACAACTAAGACTCCAAAATTACTTGACTGAAATGTACACTTGAGAACAGTGAACAATGATATCGCCTGCCCCTGTTTGGGCTTTCCAGAAGCAAAACCATAGAGACATATGGAGACTTGATGTAATGATTCTTAGAGGGATGCTATCCATAAAGTGATCAAGGGAAGGATGGAGCTAGAAAATAAACTCAGCAGGGACATCAAAAGGGAGCTGTGTGTATTCAGATCCTAATGGGAAGCATGATGCTCAAACACTATTAGAACTGAGCCTGAAGTGAGGTAAAGGACAGTCATTTCTTGTCCTGATGTAAATCAGTTATTGGCCTAGGATTTATCCTCAGAGAAAAATGCCGTGACTGGAAAAATAAGTGGAAGAAAGCCTCCAATACTAGAAGCCTCCTATTCTGCGGAGGGCTATTCAGACAATTTCAGAATTTTTTAAAATAAATGTATCTATTTAATTTCATCATTTATCTAAATATTTCTTTACCATAAAAGCTAATGCACAAAATTGTAGTGCAGAGGATCATCACCTTTTTAAAAGTCTTTGTTATGCAATGTCAAATTATGTTATCAAAAAAGAATGTACAGATTTTCTAGTACTTCATGCATTATCAACGATTTCATCAAAAGAATCTCAATATAGTATAGAATTCATTTTGAAAGAGGTATAAGTGTAACTGACAGACTGTGTCAGCCTCATAGATTAATGATGTTGGTGTGAAGAATGATAACAGGTATTAGCATAAGGTAAGGACCCAGTCAAAATTCTATTGCAACATGTATTGCAAACTACATAAACTCATGAAGTAATTATTACTATGCTTTTTTACAGATGTGTTTACTGCAAAACAGCGAAGATAAATAACTTCTTGCTTAAGTTTACAAAACTAGAAAATTGTTGGAGTCAGAGTTCAAATCTGAGAATTTTTTTAATCAGAATTATTTTATACAGTGCTCACCTGTTTAACCTGTATTATTAACAGATTTGTAAAGAAGTGAGGTGACAAAAAGTTATGAAATTGTTTAGTAACTCACAGATATCTTAGCAAATAGGTTGGCTAAGGTGAAAGGAGCAAAGAGCAGAGACTATATATATATATGCATATATATGCATTCAAATGAGCATAAAACTTTGGAAAATGCCCCTAGTAGACACAAATAACTAAAAATAGTGGACCAAAAGGATTATGAAAGAGTTACCTTTAAAAAGTACAGAAACAAAAAATCTAAAGGGAGAAATAAAAGCTTTGAAAATATGGTAGAAAAGAATCGAGAGATACATATGTATTCATAAATAAATATTTTCACTGGTATTTGAACTTTTTAGAACCTGACAATTAGGAAGTAGTTGTTTTCTTCTGAAAGTATTATGGAAATTAATCATTCATTATCCAGGATGATTTCATTTTCAATACTAGTCAAGATCTCTAAGATAGCAGAACTAATCCAAAATTAATGAAATACGCACAATTTAAATGGTGCGTTAGATAGATATTGATTTTAGGTCATTAATTTATTGTGTTACATTAAATATATCTTAGAAATCATACAACCTTTGTAACTATGCATGCGCTTAACCTTAAGACCAGTGAAATAAATCAGAAATTTTCAAGTTAAATAATTTTCTCTACTCTCCAAATAAATGGGTTAACAAATAATTCTATGAAGATATTTTGAAATATCAAAAAAGTAAGAAAGAGTCCTCATAAAAATGTGAAAATACATAATTAGCTTTTTAAACAAAAACTATAAAATTGTATTCCCCACTAAAGAGTCTAGGTACAGTCTTTTCTATTTAAATTTATGACTTTATTCAAAACTATTATCTTTATTATACTTAGGATTTAGTAATTTGAATGAAATTAAGCTAGTAGTAAACCAATGAAATATCATTATTCTTTTTTGCTATTTTTGTTGAATGTATTTGTCCTTTTGTGCTTTATTTTCTTTGGTTGTTTTTTGTTTGTTTGTTTGTTTTTGTTTTCTTGTTTTTTTGTACCGCGGATCAAACTCACAACCTCATACTTGCCAGGCAACACTTGTGCTGCTGAGCTATATCCTTAGCTTTTGTGTTTTATTTTAAAAGAACTTTTTTCACTTTTTTTTTATTTATAATTTGAAGGAAACAGTGTTCATCTTTGTTGTATTCTATGTGGATAAAAAAACTTCTATGCTTGCCATACACATGGCTTCATTTGGATTACATTCACTCTGTAATATCATAAGACATAAAGAAGGAATGTATTTTTGTGCTCCGTTTTGTCTGTGTTTTCAAATACAAATATTCTTAAATATGTCTTTTCCCACCACCAGGTCTTCATGGGAATTTGAATTATGTTCACAAAACTATGTGTAGCTAGCATTTCTTCAAATTTAAAAGAATTCTAAAAGAATAGTATGATACTCTATGCTATGATGTGTGTGTATAATTTGAAGAGACTTTTTTAACTACTAAAGTTACCTTGATAGCACCAGACAAGAAATATTTAAATTCTTCCATCTAGTTGATTGTTGTCTGTATGAATTTTAAAGACAGATAAAAAAGAAAAAAAAAAAAAACTTGCCAGAACCATAACAGAGAAAACCATTTTCTACTTGAAGTAACATACCAGGAAACTCACTGACATGAAAAAGTAATACCCATTTAAGTCTGTCATTGTTGAAAGACAAACAGGTATAATGCTTTATTGATGTCTGCTTCTTTAAACTGAACCCCACATTCATCTTAAATGAGAAGGAAGAGAAATCTTCATTTGAACATAATGACAGGTTTGAAAGAAAGTAAATGCCCAAATTTGGCATACTATCTCTAAATATATATTCTACTTTCATTTGTGTGCATTTTACTTCTTGAATTTCCACAGTGATCTTCACTGGAGCCTCCTTAATCTAAAAAACTATATATTCAGTAAGATACATTACCTGGCTTTCCATCTCCCTCTAAATCATTGATCATCAACCTTGGGTAAAAACCTCTTTCACTTAAAATATTGCTGTAAGTTTATATCCTTCTCATTTTTATTTATTTCACCTAATGTTAGATTTTTTGGCACAGTTGAGAGAGAGAGAGAGAGAGAGAGAGAGAGGGAGGGAGGGAGGGAGGGAGAGAGACTTTTACTGTGGACAAGGGAGAGTTGCAGAAGAGTGCAAGTTTCCCTCTGATCAGAACAAAGAAGTGGCTGGGTTTTTATTAGGTCTGACTGGGTGTGGAGTTTGGGGAGGCAGGCAAGGTGACATATCAACAGCTGATTGAAGGATATTTGTGGGTGCAAAAAACGAAGAGGAGAGTTTTAGTTTGGACTGAGGGAAGAAGAAGCAGGAAGTTGATGTGCCATTGTTTCTGAGGTCGCTTTGTCATGTTGGACCACCACTATGATGACTCAGCAGAAACCCATCACCTACATTTTCATGCCACACTCTCATATTATCAAGTATTTAGGAATCAATTCCAGTATTGACTTGTGTATTCCACTATAGTCCAGAGATGCATGTAGCTGTACTGTTTCTTTTTCCTAATATCTCACAATACTTCAAATACTGTAGGTCATCTGCTGTATTCTTTTGAGATTTTAGTTTAAATTGATGACTTTGTGAAATATGCAAAGAATGGAGCTAAATCAAATAGAATGTTGCCCCTCTAAATCAGCAAGATAGGCAAAAATGAATTAGACCATGTATTTCATGTTACAGAGCAGACACAAGTACATGGCGAAGGGAATAAATGGAGTGGTTAAACATGCAAGACCTCTTGGAAAGAGGGTATTGATCAAACAATTTAGACCATTTACTTCTCACGTGATTACTGATATAATTACACTTAAATTTTTCATTCAATATTAGTTTTGCACTTGTCTTATCTGTTCATTTTTTTCTCTTTCTGCCTTTTCTTTTTGATTGATTGAATATTTTATATATTTCATTTTGATTTCCAGTGTTGATTTATTAGCCATAGCATGTTCATATTTTCATTATTTCTATAGCATGTTTCATAAACATTATTAAACTCTGAAATTAGTTTTGTCTACGGTTCTTCTATGCTATGGTTCTTCTATAGGAAAATTGTAAGATAAATTAGAAAGTAAACAAACTGTAGTATGTTTGGCCTAGTTCAAGGCCAAATTTGTACAAGTTGCTGAGTTTTAGCATATCATAACAGCTGAGCTTCAGCCAATCCTAGGCTATTAATTGATCAGAGAATGCCCATATAAGGAAAATATTTCATTGCTTCATGCTCCAACGAGGCCAGTACTGACCTGCTACCAATCTAGGTGTCCACCTATGCCACTTTCTTTCCCTGTGTATAAATGTAGCCTGCCCAGATTGATATGAACCTCTGTGTATCTCCTAGTTCTGAACGTTGCCGGATTCATGAATCAACATCTGCCAAATGAACTCCAATAAATTTAAGCTGTATGAAATCTTTAAAAAACCTATCACAGTTTACCTTCAAGTCATATTACTCTACTTCATATGTAATATAAAATCCTTACAAATATGTGCTTCTAGTTCTCCCTTCATGATATTAATGCTATTGCTACTATTTCTTCTTCCTATCTTACTAAGCTCACTATTCATTTTTGCTTTAATCTGTCAACTATCTTTCAAGGAGACGTAAGTAATACTATTTTATATTTACATTCATATTATGTTGGTACTCTCACCCATTTCAATAGGTATGGCTTTCTATCTGGAGCAGTTGCCTTTCTGCCTTTAACATATTTTTAAGAGTTTTGGTCATAAATTCATTCATGTTTTGTGTTTAGAAAAAGCATTATTTTATCCTCAATATTTAAAATGTTTTCATGTACTACACAATTCTGAAGTGATTGTTTACATTAGGTATTAAATAATATTACACCCTAGTTTTGTAACCTGCATTGCTCCACTGACAAGCTTAATACTATTCTTATCCACATGCCTCATAAGTAACACAGTTTTATTCTCTATTTAAACTTTTCGTGTTTGTCATACTTTTTAGCAGCTTGTTTAGCATGTGTCTTAGTGCAATTACTGCAGGTTTCTTGAGTGTAGAGCTTATGCAAGCTCTTAAGTGTGTGAATTTATAATTTCCATCAAATTAAAAAATATTTGGCCCTTATTTATTATAATATTTTGCTCCCTGCTCTTCTTTCATTCAGGGGTTCCAATTATTTTCAGAATAGGTCACTTAAGGTTTTCTCATGTCTCACTGCTCCCGTGTTCACTTCTGAAGTTTTTTTCTATTATGTATTTATTTTTAATGATTGCTGCTGATATTTGTTCTGTAATTTTTATACTATGTATTATGTAATGTTAATCCCCACTTATACCACTTTTCACTTATATATTGTAAATTTTATCTCTGAAATGTTGAATCAATCTTTTTTGTTTCTCCAACATATCTGCAAAATATATGCAAATCTTAGTCTTTCTCTATACATATATAATATGTAGTACACATAACTGCTACATGATTCATTTCTATGTTTATTTTACAACAGTAGCATTTATTAATTAATTTCAGTTGATTGATTTTTTTTCTTTTTAGTTTAACTCATATATTCCTGCTTCTTTGCATGTCTAGTAGTTTCTGAATGGATGTATGACACTGATTTTATTTTGCTGAGTAATAAATATCTTTGCATTTCCAAAAAAGTTTTGAACTTCTTTGTGGGTGAAGTTAAGCAACTTAAAGATATTTTTGAGGTTGAAAATCTTCTGAGACTTCTACCTCAAATCTCATGAAATATATGACCTTCCTATCTCTGTAGGTTTGGGTACTATTCTCTGTATTTCTTTGGACTTGGGCAGTTTCCTAACATGTACTAACTAATCACTTCTCACATGAGACCTGTGGGTGGCATGCAGCAGACTTCTAGAACTGTCTTTCCTGTTAGCTGTCTCCTGCAGTGCCCCGTGCATTATAGCATCTTTGTCCTTTCCGCAGGCTCAGCTCTGCTTCTTCTATTCAGGGAGACTGCCAGGCTTTCCACATGGGCTACACTGTTTCACACCATGGCCTAGAAACTCTCCCAGACATTAAGTTGGGCTAATTGCAAGACTCACCTCATTTGTTTCCTTTCTCTTAGGGATCATTAAACTTTACTGCTTGATGTCCAACATCTTGAAAACCATAATTTTGTATATTCTGACTGATTTTATATGTGTTTTAGATATAAGAATAAAATCAATTCCACTTACATAATTTGGTATGAAAAGGAAATATAGATTTTATTTTAAAATATATATTTATTAGTGTACCATGTATAGAATAATGTTATGCATCAATTACACAATAGTACTTTGATTCCCAGAAAATAAATGAGTAGTGTGCTTTTGAAGCTAAAACACACGACTGCAATTATGTTTGGAAACAAAGCACTTCTATTGTAAAATTGTTGAATTCTTTGTTAAATGACTCAGGTTTTAATACAGCTGCAATAATAACCATCATTAGTAATGTGATTATGATCTTCTCATATATTGCAACCTGTGTTTCCTGCTAGGTGATGGTGCTTTGGGCTTACTGTGAAATGAGTCTAGTTTAATAATCTGGACTGCTGGATATTAACCTCCAGCTCATGCAGTTTCATTGTTTCCTATTGCCAGCACACACACATGCACACATTTACATTTTCAGTAAACTTTCCTGAACCCCATGAATGGCTAAAAGGATGTATCTTAAATATTTTAAAACCAAAAATGCTTTCAAAAGATGTTGTCAGTAAGTTTTCATCTCCATAAAGATTTCATTACTTCAAGAGATAGCTCTCCCAAATGAACATTTGTTTCTAGTAATCTGTACCTTCCAACACCTTGTTCATTGGCAAAGGAACACGAGTTGGATTTCTGGCTTCTGAACAGACTGTACCCATTGTCCCTTGGTTATTCACAGAAAGAGCTAAGTTTGAGCTGTTGCAGACAGGTAAGTTCCTTAGTTCTGATTTATAAGTAATCAGTGGGACTGCCAGACATTTAAGGAAAATTTAATGCACCCCAATCATTGACCTGTTGTGCTTCAGTATACAGAGTGGGGCCAAAAGAACCCATACCACCCCAAGAGATGCCACATGATTCTTAAACATGAAACAAGATACTACTCAGATAGACAGTTGTCTTGCGGAATATACAGAAGTATATTTCAGTCTTGGAAGATTTTACATCCTGTGAGATTTAGATTCTCAGTAGACTCACCACATAGTGGAGGTATAGGACAGAAGGTTGCATGTCCACTATGAATCAGATATGAATATCCAACAAGAGCTTAGCAGTTTCTACCCTCCCCCACAGGAAGTTCTCCCAGAAGCTGTGTGAGGGAAGACCCAAATCCGTGGCACCAAAGGGCACCTCTTGGTTAAGGTTGCCTCCCTTTGCAAGCTGTTTACTCTGTTTCCACTCCCAAAATGGTGAACAATGTGCTGGACCTCCTTTTAGGTGGCAGTAGTCTGAAGAGCTAGAAGCTTTTTCTCGAATGCAAAATGAATAAATATGATTCTTCAGGAACATTCCCCTAAAACTACTTGGCTCCTGAATTTTGGTAGGCTTTATGCACCATACCTGCTGACAGCAGTGTGACAACTGTTTACATAGAAGAGGTAAGCTCATCTGCCAAACTCTGAGCATCATGTGTGCAATGATAGCACTGGATATGAGTTGGAGGTGTCTGTCATGTCAAATCATGACCTACAGAGCTCAAGAAAGTTTTTCCCACTAGTATCTCTTTCTACTTGTGACATTTCTCTAGCCTGGTTTACCTTATGATACATTGAAGAAAGTCCAAACATATATTCCATTAACTCTTACTATACATACATAAAAGCAACAAAATAATTGTACATTGAATTTTCCACGAAAGTCAAACACACAAGACCTCAATTTCTTCCTTTTTGACTGTGAGCTTTGCAAGAATCTGTTGACTGAATCCAGTTGTCTCTTGTCTTAGTTATTTTTTTAGTGATGGTACACCAAACCCACAAATTAAAGGAGAAAAGATTTATTTTAGCTCACATTTTGTAGAAGTTTCAGTCCACAATAGGTTGTGTTCAAGGCAGAGCAGCATGGCAGAGAGCTATGACAAAGGAGAAACAGTTCATGGTATGACAGGCAAAAGGCAGTGAGCTTCCCTTCTTTCCCTTTTTATTCCCTCCAGGCTGCAAGCATATTGATCTGTGCCAACCACACGCAGAGTGATTTTTTTCCCTTTTCAGTATGTATAACACCCACACCCAGAACCATGCCCAACCAATCAGTGGATGAATCCAGTGTCACACACCCATGACCCAGTATCACACATCCATAATGTAGTTGCTCCCAAAGCATTACCTGTGAGCTCATAAGGCTTTGGGGGAACAGCTAAATACAGCCCAGAATATTTCTTTGGCATTAAAAACCTCTGTAGATTTATGACATAGACATCTGTATTCACAGAGTCAATAAAAAGCCATACTCTACTGTCTCCAAAGCCACGCAGAACATTCACCACTGTCCTTATGGAACTCACGCTGGGAACTGATGGAGAACAGATCAAGGCCTATGGATCTTGAGAGTTGCTTCTCACCAGTAAGTCAGTTTTACTTGTCACTTTTAGGAGAAAGATAACTAAATTTCTACCATTTAAAGGTTAGTGTCATAGAAGCTGTTGCCTCCATCTACCTTCTACCTAGAGGAGAAAACGAGAAGCAAAGACTCACCCATGTGGTTTCATTCACCCTTATTTACTACTCCACAACACCATTAAAAGTTAAAACACTTAAGTTATTTCTATTCACGCTGTATTTTCCTTGCAAAAGGCTTGCAAACATTTGCTACAGAACCCCAAAATATATCTGCATATTCCCTAACCTGGCTCATATAAGTTCCTGGGATTGTCACCTTTACAGAAAGTCATGTCTGTCAGCACTCTGACTTACTGTCATCTCTAGGCTTGTCAAGAACTTTGAAAAGATTGAGAGTTTACTGGTCAACTAACAAGTTTAGATGTCACTATACCTTGGGTAATGTCAGAGAACATGATACTCTTGAGTCAGAGGAAAATAACTCTATTACTCTTAGCACAGAAGAAGCATGACCTTCAACTTGGCTCCCTCACCCCCAGCAAATTTCCATGCAGATGTGGGCACAGGTGAATGTTATATATTATGAGGGTGTCATGGTTAAAGAAAACCCCAACCATATAAATTGATGACAGCTAGTTTACCAGCTTGTGTCCTAGAGGGATAGATTATTATCTGATCAGGAAATAATTCCTCCTCCAATCTTTCCAGATGTTTTTTACAAGCATCCTTGGAAGTACTATGTTGAACAAAAGTTCTCAGTGGCCATGGGGAAAAAAAAAACACAAAAAATACTTTCCATCACTAAAAAAAAAAAAAAAAAAAAAAAAAAAAAAAATTTCAAAAACAAAAAAAAAAAAAAAAAAAAAAAAGCAAAAACAAAACCTAAGTGCCTCCAGGACAAAGAAAGCAAAATGGGAAAGAATACTGGATGAAGTTTAAGAGTTTCTTTTCCCAACTTCAAATGGAGAAGTCCTACTTTTGTGTATAATACAACTTTAACAGGTAGTTGCTTATTTGTATACAATGTTTTGATGGTAGAAATAACACTAAAATTGTTCATTTTAGGGAAAAATGATACTAAATTTTGTGTGCCCATAGAATACCATCTTTAAGAAAATTTGTATTTTGATTTTATTTCTTCACACTTAAGGCAGGTGTGTTCCAGTACAGGTGTGTCACACTGTACTGACAAAAATAAAGATGAAAAATGCTAAAAGATTCAGTGAACAACTGATAGTGATGAAATTGTAGATAAATATTAAAATGCAATGTGACATTGAAATATAGATACCTGATGATTTAAATAATTCTATTAATTATAGAATTATTTAAATTATAGAATTATTTAAATCATCTATACAAATAAGCAACTACCTGTTAAAGTTGTATTCATTTCTCTAATTATAACAAACAATAATCAAATTATAAAGGGGAAAAGTTTATTTTGACCCACAGTATTGCAAGTTTAAGCCCACAATGAAATCACCCTGTTGCTTTGGGCCTGTGACAAAACAGCGCATTCTCCTGAAAGTGTATGGTGGTTATGAAGTTCGTGGACAAGAGAAGAAAAATGGTCCAAGGCCCTACAATTTTAATCAAGGATATGCCCCAAATTATCTAAAGGCCACTCACTAAGCCCCAGTGAAAGTTCTGTCATTTCCCAGAAACTATGGGCTGAGAATCGAGCCTTTAACACAGGATTGTCTTTGAGGGCATTCCAGATCCACACTAGCAAAAATGTTATGTAAACTTTATGTTATTGAGAGAGAAAAGAGAGACAGACAGACAGACAGAGAAAGGAGATTTAGCATAAGAAATTATAGGATGCATCACATCTTTAATTAGCTTTCTAGAATTAGGGAATGTGGCAAAGAAAATGTGATGAGATGTGTATAGAGAACATATTATTTTAGCCATGCATTCATTCTCCTTGCTTACTACATGTAATGAGAAATACTAAATACAGAAATCAATAATAAGGATGCTAACACTATCCTGTAATATAAAAAGAAAATGAGTAAAAAAATTATTATTGAAGAATCAGTAATAGAGTAATGAAAAATACAATGAACCACTGAAAAACAATTCTTGGCTTTTTTTTTTCTCCCATGAATTCATTTGTGCCCTTAACATTTCCGCATGCAGAGGGCGCGGGCACACAGGAAAGTTCTGGCACTTTTGATGTGGAGATGTGAGGAACACAAGTCTTTTAACTTGTAGCAACCCTAGTGCTTACTTTTTTTGTTTTTTTTGTAAAATCTCAAAAGCTGATAAGAAAAGAAAACGGAAGTATGCTTGAACTCTGTAGTAGAAAAACACTTGATAGAGAAAATATGCTTTGTACTTTGCCTACAATTGCCTGATATACTAACACGGTGAAGCTAACCCCTCTTCAAATTCATTTCCAGCATGAAGCACAACTGTGAGCACATTTTTACCTTCGTGCCAGGAAGACATCATGTAATGAAGGATTTATCACCTCTTCTTTTTCCCACTAATTATCTTGACTCTGTTTTTATATTCCCGTTTCTTCCTGTACCCTAGTAGTAGAATGTGAAAGACAGAGAGCCAGAAATAGATGCCAGTAATTTTCCTTTTTGTCTAGTAGGGAAGTAAGTAGGAGTACAGTTTAGTTGGTCTATAAGTTTTAGTTTTGTGTAGCCGAATATGAATGCTAATCCTTGCATCTAATCTAATGAAATGTCTTAAACATTACTTTATTACAATGAGACATATATGTTTCAAGAATAAACATTGGAGATAATTAAGCTAATTTCAGAGATCACTTAATATAAAACTGAAATATCTTTGAAAAATAAAAGAATATATAACCTTTCTACCAATTGCTCAGGAAATGTAATAACCCTATTTTATGTAAAGAATGAGCTTGTTATTTAGGAAACAGTCTGTTAACATACACTTTTAAATCATTGTTATGGTACTGTTTAATGTGTTGACAATATAACAATTGACAAATGCAAAATTTTATATTAAAGGGTCAATATTGCCAGGCATGGTGGTGCATGCCTTTAATCCCAGCACTCCGGAGGCTTATGTAGGGGGAGCATTGTGAGTTCGAGGCCAGCTTGGGCTACAATGTGAGCACAAGGCTGGCCTGAACTACATAGTACAACCCTGTCTCAAAAAGCTAGGGTGGGGATTTTGGCTCAGTGGCTTAAATGCCTGCCTAGCAGGCGAGAGGTTGTGAGTTTGATTCCTGGTGCCCTGGGGGGAAAAAAAAAGGTTCAATGCCAAATAAAGCAAGTAAAATTATTACTTGACAGAATCAATTTTAGACAATTTAAGTGAAGGTAAGATAAATGGACTTATCATATTTTAAAAACCAGTGGAAGTTTAGAAGTAACTATTACATGCTTGACAGTGTATTACATTATGGAATTCTTTTCAAATAGTAATATAAATTCAATGTATAAAGGAATGACAAACAAAACCACAATGTAGCAATTATTCTTCACTTGAACACAAACATAAGTGTCTGGTAATTTAAGTAGAAATTTCAACTATTATTCACTCTTTAAAAAAAACCTTCATTCAAATACATTACGTATCATAAAATTTATTCACTCATACTATAAAACTCAGTGACTTTTAATCTATTCACAAAATGGAGCAAATGTCACCACAATCTAATTTTAAAAGATTTTCATTGCTTCAAAGAGAAACTCAACTCATTAACAGTCATTTGCTATTTTTTGTCTTCCTTTCGATGAAGGCATCCTTCAATCTATTCTTGTCTCCATCTATTTGTTTACTCTGTATATTTTACAAACATGGAGTCATATATGGAGTTTTGTTTGTAGTTCCTTCTAATTATAATTCATTCTTAAAATATCTAGTAAGTGTCAAATTAACTGAATGCAAACTAATGGATAAATTTGAAAAGGAAAAAAAGATAGTGAATGGGTACTCAAAAATCGCCCAATAGGTAAAATTGTGAAAAGTATACCTTTTAGCACAGCAAAATTCAGGAACTGTCTAAATTCCTATAGAAAATAGAAATGCAATTATATACAATGCCAAAACAATGTTAAGATATAGTATTTCTGGAATTCACTTGTTGCTGCAATATATATGAATGAAAACAAAATCCCTTTGCAAGCAGAGTTTCTTAGAACTTGTAACATTTTTTTATTATAGCTTTGTTCAAATCTCACTGTTTCCAAAAGCCACAGGTAAATAGAACATCAAGCAGAGGGCAAAAACAAAATATCAATGCAGTACAGTTATTTTAATTTATCTGAACTTCCTATCAGTGAAATTCCTTAACTCATCTTTTCCACGAATATACTAACAAATGCCAGTTGACGTAGCATAACCTAATTAGCTTAACATCTACTTTATAAACAAAGCATAGGGTTAAACTTTTAAATCTATTTAAAGTTCAGTATCATTTAAAAATACTCAATAAGCTTAATGAATCACTGAACAGATAGAAGAGACACAAATCTACTCAACAATTATCATTTACTATATATAGAGTTACTCAGGCTGGGCATTGAGGTAGTGTTTGTGGAAAAGATAGGAGTATTATACCATTAGAAATAAACTATTTATTGCAAAGGAGTTTCCCTCCAGGAAAAACTTTCTGGAAATACATTTACTTTACCAATGCTAGAGTGTTTCTTAAGGTTCTGCTGCTTACAGAATTTCTGTGATATAGGAATAAGAGAAATTTACTTATTTCATTTGGTAGCCATGATAATTGACTTTAGAGGGGTTCATTAATAAGCAAAAGAAGTTTGAGTTAATATTAACAAGTGTCTTTTAAAATATGCATTTAAAAACTTAAAAGTTATCTGCCAACAATAAGAATGAGAGAGAAGATCTTAGCAGACTCACAAGTGTCTATTCAGAATACAGAAAGAGGTCAGTTGTCTGACAATTCACTTGGCAGAACAGAGAAAAGCAAAGCTTAATTTCCTGAGCGAGGGAGGCCAATAAGAAACAAACAAGCTGTTACTCCAGGACTCAAAGATTCAAGAATTGGCAGAAGAATTCAGCAGGGAATGCTGAAAACAAGTGGAGCAAGATGGTGCTGAAATCAATAAGGCAGAAGCGATTGAATGTGTGAGTAAAGAACACTTCCCTCCTTCCCTCCCCCCTTAGCCAGGCTGTTCCACACTTCCTACTTCTTTTTTAATTTATCTGAACTTCCTATCAGTGGAATTCCTTAACTCATCTTTTCCGTGAATACACTGACAAATGTATTCGTGGAAAGACGAATTGCAGTAAACCCTGCTGACTTCTCAAAGAACTAATCCTAGAGATTGTATAATTGAGGGTTATAGCTCTATCAAGGGCTACTATTCTCACTTAGGTGGTGAAGGCTATACAGTAGTCCCCCTTTCTTGCAGGGACTGTCTTTGAAGACCCCTGGAGGATACGTGAAAGTCTTCACCTTACAGAAACCGATGTACACTGTGTTTTTCCCCTATTTTCAACAGTCTGTGGTTGTTTTATTTTTAAATTAGGAAAAATTAGAGATTAATAATAACAAATCACTGTAGATCTTAACATAATTAGTATACAATTGCATCTCTCTTATTGGAATAAGAAACAAGCACTATGTATTTGGCAGCTCTTTGGCATATCAGAATGGGTTGTGTCACTATTTTTGCACTTGGGGCAGTTATTAAGGGGAAAAGAAGTTATTTGTACACAAGTCCTGTGATATTATGACAGTAAATCAAAAAATGGATCAGGCTAGTATGTGATTAAAGAGTGTATATAATATATATAATATATATATATTATATAATATATATATTTTATACACACACACACACATGTATATAACCTTGATCTGAAAAACCACAGAAAGTAGCACTAAGGATCAGGTGTCTACCACTCATCAGATGCTAGAACATATTGAATCCCATTTGGACTCTCAGAAGCTACCAATCGGGTTTATAAAACCAAAGAAAGCATTCATTTTATTGGTATTTGTAGGGAATGACTACTCAAAAGAACAGATTTACAGAGGCATTTTAGGCTTTCTGTGAAGACTTCATTCCCTACCCAATTACTACAAACCAAAGCAGGTAAATATAAAAATATTCACTTCTCATTCCCATTTTTTCATTGCCTTGTTCAAAAATATTAAAAAGAACTAAGAATTGTCGTGCATGTCAAGAAAACTTCTATTGTAAGATTTCAGCTAAAATAAAAAGAATAGAAAACAAAATCAAAAGAAAATGAACATGCTTGAAACATAAGAAAGACTTCTAAAAGTGTAAATTAATGCATTCAAAACAAGAAAGACATTATAATTCATTGCATCAACAAAACCAACCATGGAGGGCTATAATTAAAAATAATGCTAAAAAGCAGAGTATGAGAAAAATTTAAAAATAAAACAATGCGTTATTTTTGATAATTTAAAATCTTCGAAAGTTGGAGCAGGTCCCATTTGCATTCTAAACCAATTAAACAGTGAATACAAAAGAGATAGCCACATATAAGAATTATTGCTTTTATGTAATTTTTACATTGAAGAATATGACTATACAATTCTGTGATGAGAAATATTGAAACAGAAATATTCACCTCATCACTGATTGTACTGGAAGAGGAAGGCTTCCCTGACAAAGAGGAGCTGAACGAACCTTAGCTAGCATATTTCTAGTATGAAAGAACAACAAATTCTGTGCTCTCTCAAAGAAACTTCCTGCAAAAGGAAGAAGAGGAAAGAGACTGCTGAGCTCCCCAGGTTACTTTCAGAATCAGAGTGACTGACTTCGCTGCCTTGGATTAGCAGTCACCCAGGAATGAGGTGCTAACTGGCATCTCTACATGGCGGGAAGTCTCCAACTGTTCCTTTATCTATCCACCTGTAACCATGGGCAGACCGTGCATCCGACATTCAACAGAGAAATGCAACTGTTGCATGAATACTAAGCCAGAAGTTTACTCCAGGCTGCGAATCCCACTACAAACTATGTTGTGACATCTTTGATAACATGTTCTTTAAAAAGTTCTGTGAAAATAGTCTAATGACATAAAAAACTACAATAATATAGAGCTGTCAACATACTAATGTCACAATTTTGAAGAGAAACCTCCTCTGATTGCAAGTTTCTATAGAAACATTAAGTCCAAAGATTAAATTCTTTGGCAAGTGAATGATCAAAGTTGTATAAAATTTGTTATCGATGATGAAAATGTGATTTTTGCTGTTTTGTAAAAAATGAAATTGAAGACCTAGAATAATCCTCCTAATGTTTTTCTCTACAGTCCTATCTAGAATGGGATTAATATTTGCTGGTTTCTGCCACAGGTGTGGGAGCAGTTCTTCTCAATCCAGGATTTAAAGTATCACACTTGCTCATTGTTTAGAAGCCAAATGATCCACTCAATGAAAAAGATTATAACAGTACTTTGTCAGATTACACAGTCAAAATTTAGAAAACAAGTTAGTATTGAGCCCTTAGTTATTGGAGGATGGGATCTGTTCCCTAAAGTCATATTACCTGTTGTAAAATTCCAAGTGAAGAGTCAATTTTATCTGAGAAAAAATAGTTTAAAAACAAATTTCTCAGGTCGAAAGCCCAGTCTATGCCACAAGATCAGAGTCCACTTAAACTGAAGCTTAATTGTCTATCAACAAGGTATATCTTTTTGCTCAATAATTGCTATCACAATTGTATTAGAGTTTTCTTTTCATACTTTCTCTTATCCTTAAAGTGACATTTGTAACACTGCTATCTTCTGCAAATTTTTAAAATTTATAGTAAAGGTTGCTTCGATAAGAGATCTTATTGTAGGAAGTTCACCATTCATCATGCTTCCGATCTTTCATTTTATTTCCCTTTGAACCCACATTTGTGGCCATTCCATTACTGTATTGATGGTTTTCTGTGTCTAGTCACAAGGATTTGCTTATACCTTTTAGTGTAAACCTTACAGGTAAGGGACACAGTGACTGCTTCTATGATTAAAATCTATAAAAATTGCTTCTATAAGAAGATATTTATTCTCCAACATTTGATTCTGCTGCATAATCAGACCCAGAAAGTTCTTGAACCAAAACTTCCACCAATTGAAACCCTGAGAACTTAGAACCAATTTCCTTGCTAGGTGCTCTTTTGGAAGTCATCTTCATTCAGCATCTGAATAAAGCAAACATTCTGAATAAATAATCCCACTGTCTTTTTCTTCACTTGTGGGTGTTCCCCTAAAGACTTATATTCCTTTTTTCAGGAAAGTTCAGCTAAAGTTATGTCAGATAAAATTGACTTTAAGTCAATTTTCTCTTTTTATTTTCAAACGTTTAATTAGCTTCAATAAAATTATTATTAAATCAGAATTTCTTCTTTCCCTCATGATCTTGCTTCTTGCTTTCTAATGATCTTTTAAAAACATTTTTCAGTATTGCTTTCTGCAACTGACATATAACTCACTATTCGGTCTCCATTACCACCTTGCTGAGCTGGATAATTTATGCCATGAAATATAATCCAATTCACATCCACTATAAACTGCACTTCTTATATTTCTTCTTTTTGTATTATTTCACTTATCTCTTGTATGCTTTAGACTCTAAGTTCCATGGTTTACAATTCCCAAAAAATTCTCAAATGTTAACTGTAAATTCCAAAAATTTTCCAAACTTTATCATATCATGGAGATTCAAATTTTCCTTGTGTTGCTTCCACTGTGGTTGCATAACTTTAAAGCTTACCATTGCCTAAATGTTTTCCAGTTCTTGAAGAACACGAAGACAAATCCAGTTTTCTGATAATTTGTCTTTTGTCAGGGAAAATATACCTGACAGTTGATATGGTTGAACTTATTAAGAAGTTTTAATTCTCATAAAAGTATGTGTCAAATTAACATAGGGATATTGAAAATAAAAGAAATGAAAAATAAAACAACTCTTAAATTCAGCAAATTCTAGATTCACTCAGATGGTAGCTCAGATACATAAAATAATTATATACGAACATCCATCTATTTCATGTTGGTGATTCTCACTCCTGACCAAACATTATCAGTTCTGAGAACTATTTTGCCTCTAAAATCTTAAAATTCAATATTATACTTCTGATCCATAAGTTCTTTTATTCTTTCTCACACTTAATTTCACTTTACTCAATTTGTGACTTCATTAGGACTATAGTCTCTTGGAGTTTTCAATTTCACTTCATTAATTAGTGATTTTTCTCATTTTTTTCATCTCCCTTTGAAAGTCTCAAGAACAAATGAATTCTACTATTCACTGCAATACCTCCATCTCTCTGGAATCACTCCATTTATTTCCAAATTTAACCATCCATGTGTGGTCTTTGAAAAAGACTCAAATTTGCTTTCGTCTTCCATTTGCCAAACTTGTTTTCAGTGATCTCTCTTTCCTTTTCTGTGACAATAAAGTTTCCTTAAACTATGTTTTTGGTTGGTGGATAGTTTTGTTCCCTTTGTTTTCATATGGCTTGTTTACCTGTAGGTATTTATAATTTTGATATTTGGTTAGGATGTTTTCCACATACTCTGTCAGTCACTATTTTAAAGTGTACAAGTCAGTGGTTTTTAGTATATTCACTGACTGATAAGACCATCCTTGCTGTTTAATTTCAGAACGTATTTATCACTCCAAAAAGAAACTTCACATCCACCAGTAGTCACTGCTCATTCCCCTTATCCTGTTCCCTAGTAATCACAGATCTATTTTTGGCTCAATTATTTTGCCAATTCTGCACATTTCATGTAACCAGAATTACATAATATGTTGCTCAATTGTCAACTTCTCTTCATTTTGTACATTACTGTCCATACTTATCCATGTTGCAGCATTGCCAGTTCTTTCTTTCTTGTAACTTAGTATTTCTTCAGATGGATATGTCATGCTTTATGTATTCTTGAGAGATAGCTGTTTCCATTTTTGACTATTACAGAATTGTGTTACTGTGAACTTTCTTGTACGAATTTATATGTGAACATATATTTTCAATTCTCTTAGGTACACAGAAGTAAAATGGCCAGATCATATGATGACCTTGTGTTTCAGTTTTTAAAAAGTTGCTCAAAACTTTTTCACTGTAGATGAAGCATTTTAAACTCTAACCAGCAGTGTATGAGGGCTCCAATCTTTTCTTTGTTTTTTTTATTTTAAAGATAGCAAAATCCAATAAAACATAACAGAACAAAGTCAATCAAAACAAAGCAGTAGAGCTAGTACAGAACTTCAAAGAAAGATACTATGAAAACAATAGCTACTATAGTATATCTTGTTATTTTCAGAACAGTTGACCATTCCAACAGGTATAGTAAAATTAAACCAAAAATAAAGCACAATAAAACAAATAAAAACAGAATATAAAATAAAGCAGCTGGGTGTGGTGATGCACGCCTTTAATCCCAGCACTTGGGAGGCTGAGGTAGGCAGAGCGTTGTGAGTTCGAGGCCTGGCTTGGGCTACAATGTGAGTGTAAGATCGGCCTGAGCTACATAGTGTGACCCTACCTCAAAAGACTAGGGCTGGGAGTTTGGCTCAGTGGCTTAAGTGCCTGTCTGTCAGGCACGAGGTTGTGAGTTCGATCCCTGGTGCCGCAACAACAAAAATAAATAAATAAATGAATAAATAAAATAAAATAAAGCAAAAAAAATTAATCAGAATAAAGCAAAACAATGAGAATAATATTGGGCATCGAAGACAAGACAGAGGCCCCATATTTGCTACATTGCCTGCTGTTATCTTCCAAAGAGATGATCAGGCTGCTGGCCCCAGGCCTGCAGAATCAATGAAACAATACTAGCATTTAGTTGCTTTATGTACCTTAATTGCTATCGATTTAGCCAGACCTTCGAACCAGCAGGTTGTTTACCGGGGTGGGGGGATGGGGAGGGTGATGTCCTTGATTCTTAGCCTGCACACTGGTAGGCATACAGGAGGAGCATGTTTCTCTTCCTGGAGTCTGCGCCGGGTCGCGCTGTCCCCTGGAAGGCAGACTAGTTGTCTTCTGGTTGGAGCCACTCTGGCCCAGCGGGGTGGGTCTTGAGAGGCCTATCTCTTTCTCTTCCTGGAGTCTGTGGTCCAATCTTTTAATGCCTGTTATTTTCCATTTTATGTGAAGATTTTCATAAATAAAGACCAGAATGGTTGATAGATATTGGAAAGCAGGACAAAAAATATTCACATGAGAAGCAAAACAAGGGAGGAGGGAGAAGGATGGCACTAAAAGGGAGAAAAGAAAAAGAGAGAATCGAAGTAAAAAAAAAAAGAAGCACAGCTTTAGTTCATAAGGAGGGGAAGAAGGATTGAAGGGAAAGGGGAGGAATGGGGGAAGAATATAGAACAGAAGTCAAGAATTTTAAATTGGGTTTTGGTTTGTTTGCTTTTAAATGATAATTGCTTGACCAAATTTGAATACTGCTGAGAATAATCCAATAAAAGAAAGAAAGGGAATAATTAAGACATGGGAATCATCAAGGAAATGAATTTTAAGGAAACTGGAGCAGGTGAGGCCTAACACTTAGACGGTGCTCCACCTCGCACACCTGCACATCCAGGTAGAGAGTGTGAACTGTGGTGCCAGGTTCTCCAGCTTCCAATCCCAGCACCTCAATTCGGTGTTTGAGTAACTTTGAGACAGATAAACTAGTCAGGTTCATGTAATCCCTGAATGTTAAAATATTAGATAATATAAAAACAGCATATGGTCATCAAAAAAAAAAAAAGAAAGAAAGGAAAAAGAATCAAGATATATTATGTACAGGTACAAATTCCTTATGATTAATATGATTATTATGTGTATCAAAAGAGTACCATCAAAAATTAATTAAATTTTCTTGAAGTGTCATCTGGCATATAACTTCAAGAAACATAAAGCTTTTCCTTAAATAATATTATTTATTTATAAATGTAATAGGGCAACTATGTTACATGAATACTAATTGAAAAACAGTTTTTGAGATACATTCTTTTTATAATGAAATAAAAATATGATATCTTGGTTGATTACAAGTTATCCAAATCACTTTTCTGAAAACTTAGTAGTTAGGTTATCAAACTTTATACATTTAGAAATTTTGTATCACTGATATAAATCAAAGGGACATGAGTTGTCAGATGGAAGATTAAAACATTATTTGATTTTTTTTTACTTTTGAGAAGGACCTTCCTGCTGTTCTACTTTACTGATGTTGCTGAAACTATCTTGTATGCATTCTGATAGATTATTTTGAGATACATTCTGATAAATTATATTAACTTGAAATATTCTGATAAAATATTTTGAAATACAAATGTAATGCATCTACAGCTGATGATTCCTGTAAAACAATTTTTCCTTAAGGAATTAATTCTTTATCCATACTAAGTTTATGTTTGCATAAATCTGAATATAATTTTCACTAACATCATACATTGTCATTTCTCATTACCTGTGGATGTTGTACAAAACCCAGGGTAACTTCTTGATTTGTGTTCAACTCAAAATGCTGGTTAAATCATTTTATCACTGTATCGTTAATCAGAAAGGAAAGCTAATTTTAAATCTTTCCTCTTCTTTAGTTATTTGCTCATTCAAAGCATTATACAAAAATAGTATTCTTTTCTATTAAATTTGGTGATATTTAAATTTAATTTTTATTTTAAGCATGTAGACATTTGATGTGTAATGTTGTAGCACTTCCCAGAGCTTCTAAATTTATTGAAAAAAATCTAACTACTGCCTGTAATTGTCTTTAATTTGCAAGAAGTGAAATACTTGCTGCTTGAGCATGGCCATGCTTGCATTTGTATTCAGGCCAGAGTTAATATTGCTGTAGTTGCTGAGCAGATGGATTCCAGCAACAAGGGTCCCCAGAAGGGCTCACTTAAAGAGCTTCTGTTACCTTCCACAGCTGATGTTGCCAGTTTGGACCTGAGGGATCCTCAGCAACATGGGGCTCTGTGTGCATGCACACTGTGCACCAGACAATCGCTCTGTCCTCCCCTTCTTACTGGCCTGTCCTCCCCTTTTTGCTGGTTTACATACTCACTGCCTTCAGCACATCTCCACTATGGGCGCATATTCTCCATTTTCATATCACACTTTACTTTATGGTCTGAATTGTGTTCTTAGAAAATTCATATTTTAAAGTTCTAATTTGAGTCCTCAAAATAAAATTATTGTACTCCTTTGTACCTAAATACCACACTTTCTTTATCTGTTCATCTTTTGCTGGACATACAGGTTGCTTTCAAGATTTAGCTGTTGTGAATTGCACTGCTAATATTTGTAGAGAAATGAATGTATTTTAATAACATAATGTAAAAAATAAATTGGACACAGAAGCTTAAACATCACATAAGAGAAACCCCAAATATAAATAAAGAGCAAAATAAAATACAGATAATAGAAAATAGGGAGATGGTTCCTCTGCAAAAGAGAAAGGATCCAAGAGATGGATGGAGGGGGCAGGAAGAGGAGAAGAAAAGTTTGAAAAAAGAAATGAGATGTGTTATTTATATGCGTCAACTCCCCACAAGGAACATGATCACTGTGTACTGCAGTCATATACTAATAAAGAATAAGAATTGAAAAACAAAAGATTGTATCTGTTAATAGACTCTTTAGAGGTCACGAAAGTAAAATGAGGTCATATAGGTGGGCCATAACCATTAGTGACTGGTGTCTATCTCAGAAGTTAATATTTAGACACAAAAACAGAAATCAGGTGTAGGCACGTGGACTAATGAAAGACTAAGGACACATTTAGAAGGTCACAAACCGCTGTCAAGGAGGAGAGGTCACAGGAGAAATCATGATCTTGTTCATGGATTGGCTGCCTCTAGAAATGTGAAAAAAATACTTTTCTTTTACTGAAGCCATCTACTGTGATATTTTGTTATGAAAGACTTAGCACAATGAATGTATTCCATTTGTGAAACATATGTTCAAAGATAAAATCATTAAGAATTTCAAGACTGGCATAGCATATCAATAAACCAAGTAAGCATAAAACCAGACTTTTTCTGAGCAGAGCTCTGTACTGCTGAATAAGTTGCACACCCATACTGTTGGTCTCAGCTCCACCAATCTTTTCTAATCTGCAATTGTAATGAACATTTTGTCCTTACCTATATTTTACACAATTAGACTGATTATACACATTATTACTTCTAATCTTCACACTGTAAGCATTATTACTGTCTCCATTTTTAAAGATCATGAAATAGCCCCATTTGAAAGACCTGTGTAGGTCACAGAGACTAGAAATTAACCCTGAATTACAGCTAATAAGAATTTGAACTCTGATTCCAGAAGTAATATGAATTTAGTACTTAAATTATATCTTTGCTTTTTCACAAATACTGAAATGTCACACAGTGTGTCAAATTGAAAAGCCAAAATGGCAGTAAAACCAGCAGGAGCAAGATCAATAATAACAACAACAGCAAAACTAAGACACTGTGCTGACCACATTCTTCCACATTGAACCATGCATCACATTCCATTTTCTCACCTCATCTTGAAATCAAGCTTTTGACACTTACATTTCTATTATTTACTGTTCTTCATCTTTTCTTCTTTCAGTTACTATAAAAACCAAATTGTTCCACACACAATTCATATTTATAGAACTCAAATGCAAATTATGTGTTAGTTAATTTTCGTGTTGCTGAGGCAAAATATGCAGCACCCACAAATTAAGGGAGAAAAGACATTTAACTCATAGCTTGCAGAGGTTTCCCTTCATAGTTGACTGGCTCCCAGATAGGGTGGCTTGGCATATAGGCATTAAAGAGGAGAAACGATTCACAGTAGGCCAAAGGCAGTAAGCCAAGCAAGGGACAACCACAGCTCTTTCTTTTACATTTTATCCAGATTACTTAGGGCAGGTAGCCCTAACACCTTTAATCCTAGCGCCCTTGATCCTACTGTTGCACTGTGAATCAATCCCAGCATCACAAACTCTAGATCCAGCCACCTCTGAAAAAGCCCCATTTATGTCCACATAAGGCTTTTGGGGGACATCTTGACACAAACCACACCATTCCACCCATTGAGCTCCAAAGACTCATGCACATTGCTTTTTGCAAAAAGCATTCAGTCTGTCTCCAAGAGTTGCCAAAGTCCCTAGGACTGGGAGTTTGGCTCAGTGGCTTAAGCGCCTGTCTGGCAGGCATGAGGTTGTGAGCTAAAAAAAAAAAAAAAAAAAAAGAGTTGCCAAAGTCCTAACATTTTCAGCATTGCTGAAAAGTCCAAGTGCAAAATCTCCTCTAAGACTTAGAAAATTCTCTTAGCTGCAAGCTCCTTGTTGTAGTCAGGGGTTACATGGAGAACAACTACATACAGGACACAGGGTTTGTAATACTGTTTTATAATAATCACCCAAAGTTAAACACAAGACGGTGCAGGAAAATCTGTCCACAACACTGAGACCCAGGATAGCTGAGGGCCTGGATTCCACAGCAATATCATGCAAGAGTCCCACTAGAGACCCAAATGCATGACAATGCCTCCCACAGTACCAACTAGGAATCTAAGAGCCCACAATAAGGGCTCACGCCAGTTTATTTACGGTTCTGTGCTGGGAAGGCCACAGGCCAGCGGTGGAACTAGAAAGTCTATGCCAGTGGGGTGAAGGAGCTGTGCAGTGGGTTGAGGGTTCTACATAGGAGCCAAGAAGTCACGCTCAAAAGAAGAAGCAGGGCTCCCCTGAAGAGCACCACAGCCATCCCCAACGGCGACGAGGTCCCGCACTCCTCCGACGATGGAGAACAGTGGAGCACAGGTCAGGAAGCCCAGCGTGACCAGCTTCTCCAGCACACAGCCTCCCCTCCGGAGTCAGGAAACGATGCACAAGGTGAGGAACAGAGCTGCTGCAACACGAACCACAGCCACTCTCACCGATGAGGTCCTGAGCTCCTCCGACGATAATGGCCTCATCCATATTGGAGAAGCCAGCATGACAAGCACCTCCAGGAGAACCAGTGGCTCCAACAGCAACTCTTGGAAGAACCCACAATGCCCCCTTCTTCTTCTCCACGTCCCTATTTATGCTGGCAACTTTCTTCAGGTGGAGCATCTTTACTCAACACCAGCTGAAGCTGGTGCTAAGTTGACCACCAGTTTGTAATCCATAACACTCCTGTACAAAAGAAAAGAAAGTTAAACACTTCCAATAATCATTTATTCAATGGCACAAAATAGACATTTTCATTGCAAAAGTTACAAATAGTGAGATACAAAAGAATGGGAGCAAAGCAAGTCCAAAATTCAACACGGCCAACATTAAATCTGATAGTTCCACATTGGCCATCTGTGGGAAGTTGTGAACTACAAATGCTTGGGTAGCACTGCCACTATGGCACTGCAGGTTGTGGTAGCTCCCATTTTTTCTCTCTTGGAGTGGCTCTGCTCTCTCCTTGCAGTTTTCCTCAGAAAATCCACATTTCTATCTTCACCAAACTTCTGGAGTCTCCACTGCATCTTTGGCTGCATGCTCACCGTTCCACACACTACCCTCTCATGGTCATACTGCCTGACCTCCAACCCCTTCTTTGAAAATTTAGATAAAAGTCTTCCTGATTTCACAACTCTTATATTCTGCATGCACCTAAACCAGCAAAACATTAATGATGCCAAGATCTGTACCCAGATGGAGCAGTAGCCAGGCTACCATTTCTCTTCCCTACAGGGTTTGAATGCCTATGAACCTAATCCCAAGGAACAACTTCCCTAAGCCACTGCCACTCTGGAGCATGGTGCTCAGGGATTTTCTTCTCAAAGCTAAGTCCTTTACTTTTGCAGCTCTGAGGTTGCAAAGGCTAGAATCCTGTTGATTCTCGTGATATCCTCAAGCTGTTATTTCTGTTGTCTTCTTCTGAAATACATGGCTTGTTCTTGCTAGTCTTTTCAGCGATTGACTTCTTCCCGTTCCATCTTTGCATGCCATAACTTTACTAGAGCTTTCTTACTGGCCAAACTCACAATGTTCTGAATCATTCTGCTGGAGTCTTTGCTCTTGATTCTCAATATAAATCTGGCTAAATAGTAGTCATGCCACTGAGAGGATATTAGACTACAGGATTAATTAGTCTATCACCTTAATCCTGGTCTCAGGCAAAGTTTCTGGACATGAACAAAATGCAGACAAACTATCTGCCAATGTATAATACACATTGTCTTGTATCCAACAGCCAATGAAGTCCTTCCCAGCAGAAACCTCCAGATTCTGCCCTTTATCAAGAGGGTTTCTTACAGAATTCTGGTCTTCTGAGCTCTAATCAGAAACTCCCATCAAATAAAGCCTAATGCATTCAAGTTCTACTTTTTAGCCAGCATTTCTAAACCTTTTCTAACTCTTCTGCTTCCACAAGCCAGTTGCAAAGGCTCCTAAACCACATGGTGGGTACAATCACAGAAAAACAACACTTCTCTGGTACCAAATTCCACCGTAGCTTTTCATTGCCAAGGAAAAACACCTGACTCTTAAACGTTGATTTATTTGGCTCCCAGTTTGTTAAGGATTCAGTTCGTAGACAGCTGGTTGCAAGGCAGGATGGCACGACAGACCAGCAACACAGAAGGGAAACAATTCATGGCAGACAGAAGGTAGTGAAGGAAGCAAGGGATTTTAATAGTTTTTTTCTGCCCCTTTTATGTTCTAGTTAGACTACCAGGGAGTTAGGGCAGGGCCAAACTAATCAGTGGACTGATTTAGTATTCACCAACCCTTAATCTTAACACCATTAATCCTACCATTGTACCATGAATCATTCACATTGTATATTCAAGCCACCTCAGGAGAATCCCCACCTATGATCACATGAGGCTTTGGGGAGACAGCTAACCACAAGCCATAACAGATCACATCCAAATATCAAATCTTTAGCATAGCATATGTAGTCCATTAAGTAATTTCAGTGTATGCATCACAGGTTTTTGTGAAGACTAATTTATAATCTATGAAACACTTTCAGGAGTGTCTTGAATAATCTTAGCTTTTTATGTCTCCAATGAATACTATAGTACAATGCAACATGAAGAAAGAAATAGGTGCTTTATAAACACTTGTTGATTGACTGAACATCCAAAAACACTAATGGAAAATGAGTTGTTTGCTTATTATAACATTCCCTTTAGGTATAACACCATAAAATGAGTTGTTGCCATCGTTAGACTGCTGAAAAAATACTCAAGAGTTAAACAGATATAGCAGGACCATTAGGATTATTCATTTAGCTCTGGGCAGTAGAAACCAAAGTGTGGTGATATTGATGCTTAATGACAGGAAAATATCATTAGCAAGCAAAAGAAAGCATGTGCTCTCAGGGGAGACGATTGTGGAATAAAACATTCTGTAGTGAATTCTTGATTACCACATATGCTTTTCTCTATCCTAGATTAGTTAGTTTCTTGCCATGTATTTTTACAAAATGGGAAGTCACAAGTAGCCTCAGTTTTTTAATTTCAAAAATTAATATGACAGATACAACATTATGACTTTATCGTCATTATGTTATATATATATATATATATATATATATATATATATATCCTCACCGATGGCATCAGTGTATATATTTATATTTTCATGTCAGAATACTCCAGAGATCTTGGACCAATAAGAGATAGAAACAGAGAAAGAGACACAAGGTGAAGAGTTTTATTATGTGATTTGCTTCACCTGATTAAGGAAGATAATAAGTCTAACACTCTGCTTTCTGTGAACTGGGGAACATAAAGGCCAGTGATGAAATTCAGTTTCATATCAAATGCCTGAAAACTATAGAAGTCAATGATGTAAGTCTCTAAGTTCAATGCTCCAAAGAGCACAAGATGTGATTACTGAGAGCAGAGAAAGATGGATGCCCTACTGAGAGGAAGAAGGAAGACAAGAAGCTGCCTTTCTTCTCGACTTCAGAAACTCAAGTGATATGATATTCTTCAATCATATTGATGTGTGAGGGCGAATCTTTATTTAGTCAATGGATTTAAAATTTAACCTCTTCTAGAAACACATCACAGAAATATCCCGAAAGGTTTTATCAGGTATATGGGTACCATGTAATTAATCATCACACTTTTTATAATCACAATAATATCAAATTAGAGATTGACATCAACTATCATCACCAAAGTAATAGTAAAGTATTAGTAGCACAACAATAGGAAAAGCCAATGGCCTCAAAATTTAGTATTAAAGAAGGATGATTTTTTTTTTAATGTGGCACTAGGGATCAAACTCACAACCTCATTCCTATTAGACAGGCACTTAAGTCACTGAACCAAACTCCTGGCTCTAGTTTTTTGAGGCAGGGTCACAGTATGTAGCTCAGACCGGCCTTGTGCTTGCATTGTAGCCCAAGCCGGCCTCGAACTCACAACGCTCCTCCTGCCTCAGCCTCCAGAGTGCTGGATTAGAAGGATGATTTTTAAAACTTGCATATTGGCTTTAGCTGGAACAGATTGTCAGTACTCAAATGGTCCTAAAATCCTTCATGGGGCAAGTTTGAATTCATTCATCTGAAAATTTATTTGCTTTACAAGAGACCAAGTGAAAGAGGTTTCCACACACCCAAACTCAATATTGATACTTGTGCTTCATGTTGAATTGTAATGGCCAAAACTAAGGCAGATCTAGGAGATGGAAGAAAACTCCATCTTTTAATAGGAATTGATACAAACATATGACATATTTCAAAATAAGTTGGGGCAGAGTTGGGAAAAATCAAGAACATTTCAATTATCAATGTCTGTTATATAGTATTAATGTACTGTGTGAGGATAGGTATGGATTCAAATTTGGTTACCTCTTGGGAACTCAATAAAACTCCCAAGGCAAGCCAAATGTCCGATGATGTTTCAATTATTCAAGACTTAATTATTTTATCACCATTCAAGTTTAATTATTTTATCACCATATTTAAAGAAAAAACACTCAGATGATGTTTATGGTTAAGTTAGACTGAAGATTTTTTGAGTAAAAATTTATTAAAACTTCAATGTATATGAAAAGGCAAATAGAAGTATAAAAGTGAAGCATTTTAAATGCATTAATTTATAATTAGCCCAGAGCTATTGGTTTTATTATGTTACAAAACTACTAATTTTGATGTCGCTTTTCAAGAGAACATTAGATGTTCTTTTGTACATTAAAAAATTACCTCTACTTTTAACTGTCAACTAGATATTTATTTAAAGATCGTGATTTTTTCTTAGAGTCATTTTGCAAGTGGTATTCTTTCATTGTATATAACATTTTATATGCCACTCCTACATAAACATACTTGTTTATCTTTCACTTACACACATGGATTTTTATTTAAATAAGAATTTATCCTTGATTCAACAGCTCTTTAAAATAATGTTTCTATAAACAGTAAGCAGAGTTTCTGCACAGAAAATGTATGAACTCTACACTAACATATGAGAACACACGCTGTTGTAAAATGTGTTTTTGAGAGTTTTAGTCAGAAACTTTTTACCAAATAGTTAATAATTTCCCTTAAAAATGCCCTGATTTATTAACAAATATGTATAATATGTGGAAAATTCCACTGTGTCTTTTCCTGTACCTCATTTTTACTATTGAGTGGGCCAAAATAGTTTGAGTCCTTGTGTATGATGAGGAAAGAATTGCCTAGTGCACACCTCAAAGTGAGTAGTTAGTTTTATTGAAGATCACAGCTGGTACCAGAACAGGCAGAAGAAAGAGGAATCCTGAAAGAAGAACTCTTGAAGAACCACAACACAACTCAGTCTTCCTACTTAAAGGGTCACACACTTCTGACTCCAGGTGCCTCCCTTTCCATGTCTCGCTGGTGTCCAAACTAATGCTCTTAAGATTAGATATGAATTGTCACCAGATCAGTGCCATGTACACAGCAGAATGAAGGGAAAGGGGAGCCTCGCTCAGTCACTCGGTTTCCTACTGTATCACAGTGACATGGGGTTATATTTGTGATATTAACTCAGAAGATATATGTAATTTATACTGGGAATAATACTAGCAAGCTCATTCATTATTAATCACTCCTATGCAAAAAGGACCAATAAAGGGAGAGAAAAGTAGAAAGTTTAGCAAATCAAGAAAGAAAACAGAAAAGCAAAGCAAAACAAAGCAAAGAAAACTGGATTTGCTAGCAACATCATAGTAGCCTCTTCCTTCGCTTTCTCCACATTTAGTGCAGCCCCAGAACACTTTGCCCATTTGTAGCACTGGATCTCTGCTCCCCACTGCACAGATCCTGGGAATCACAGACTCAGTGTCTTCTCCAGCTGTGTATTATCAAGTTGAAGGCTCCTTGTGGGTGAGAGGACTGCTCAATTTGGGATATTTTAAAATTAAGGTATGCTATCACTTTGTTCTAAAGACTGCACTCTATTTCATTTCTTCTAAAATTATGAGCATATGAGGCCAGGAAAAGTCTTTCAGTAATTTTCTGGTACTGATGCACATGTCTCATGACACACACCAACGAAGTGCTCAGTCAGCATGCTGAATAAGCAAGTATATATGTGAGAAATGTATTCCTTGAAAATTTAAATAAATATGCTTTTCTGTAGAAAACTGTTCATCCCACCAAAGAAAAAAATGGATAGCAAATGTTAAAAGGCATAGGGTTATTACCTCTCTGGGATTTTTTTTTTTTTGAGTCAGGATCTCACCAATAGTTTGGGCTTCCATCAAACTCTATGTAGCCCAGGGTGGCCTCAAACTCACAGGGATCCTTCCTTCTCAGCCTCCTGAGTGCTGCGATTACGGGTTTGCACCCTAACACCGCACTTCTCTCTGGAATTTTCTTTTTTACCTTCTTCTCCTATGTAAAAATAATCTTTCTTTATGAAGGTTTCTGATTTATTCATTTTATATCAGTCCACAAGTAATATTCTACTGTACATTTTTTGTTTAAAAGTCTGTTTCCTACCTTTTTGACCCTGGGTTTCGTGAGAATAGCAATCATTTTGACTTCTGCTGTATTGACGAAGCTGCTGGACATAACATAGATGTTTGATGAATCTGGACAGATGGGAAGAGAAGACTCTTAAACTACCTAAAATGCTGCTGCCTAAGTTCTTCTGTATGTACCCAAACCTGGAGGAAATCACTGACTTCCCTGTTGGTTGAATTATATGCTAGATTTTGCAAACTTAGACTTCATAATATTTTTCAGAGCTAGTTTGAGAAAAAGAATGTTATTCAAATAAATGCCACATAAAGCAGAAGCTAGTTGTCAGTTTCATACAGGACTACTAAAATTGGGGTTCTTTGAAATTAGCGTATACTGTCACTTTGCTCTAAAGACTGAATTCTATTTCATTTCTTTTAAAATTATGAGCCTTTAAGATCACAGAAAAAGTTCTCTATAATTTCCCAGGTCTGTGAACTAAGACACAGGCACTGATTGTTGATTACTTTACTTCTAGTCACTAATCAAAAATGATCAGAGGATGACATATCTGATGAATATAGGTTTTGTGAGTTTTACAAAATTGTGTAGTTCTTCTGGCCATCTTGAATAAGAAAGTATATTATAATTTAATGTCATAAAACATTCATCTTCAGAATATGTTAATATTTGTGTAATTTGATTGTAATCGCTTTCTGAGTTTTCATTAGAATTTCTCCTTCAAGGTACCACAATCTTCTTTCTTTCACCCAAAAATTTCAGTGTTTTCAAAGATCTCTCTATTATTTTTCTATCTCTTAACTTTAACTTTTGTCTTCCAGGTTAAAAACTGAGAGTCTGCCATAGTCTGGTTCTTGAGAATACAGTTCCCAGAAGATTATACTCTATTTGTGCTTTGCTATATGAGGGGTTTGATGTTTGCTGAGTGAGCAAGAGGTTGAAATGTGTCATGCTTCACAAGTCTGTGGTCCTATTTTGAAGGAAATCAAGCCTGCTCTGGAGTCCCTGACAAGCAAGCCAACGGATTCATACCCAGTTAGGTCAGTTATCTTTCTTCCTTGTACAGTATTTCTGTCACTTAGATTTCTGAACAGAATAATTTTAGGTTGGTTTCATTTTAATTTATTGCATGTAATAATCAAATAGGGAAAAGTGAAATTATTCTGAATGAAAAAAATAGTAACGTAAGTGTTCAAAACTTAGGAAAGATACTAAGAAATTGGTCAGATAATGATAACAACATAAAAAAATATGATCAAGACACACAGAAACACAGAAGGAAGGAAATAAACACAGAAAAATCTTTATAAAAATGTGTCCTCCCTTGGGAAATTGATAGGCTGTTGAATATAAAAATGAAATATGAAAATATATTTTGGAGCTATTAAAAAAAGCATTTACTCAATACTATAGATCATTGTTTCTATTCAATTTATAAAGCTATCACCTTGACGACTGCTAATTCTCATGTTAGGTTTGATATAACCTTTAAGATTTCTTTGGTGCTTCATTATTACATATAAAGGCAGAAATGCATAGGGTTCTCATATGTTAATGCCAAGTTGTTTTATTAATAATGAAATGCAATTTTTGAGCCACTGTCATAAAAAACAGTGTCTTCAGCAAATGTGCTATTTGAAATCCAGTGAATCAATATGAAGTTACTTGAAAAGTAATTGCTGTCTAATACCCTCCTGTCAAGAACTGAAATTGAAATTTGTTTATGGAGAAATTTTTTAAATGACAATTTTAAAGATACTTTTTAAACTTTAAGAAGATTGCTTTGCAAATTGATAATATACTTTGCAACTAAGATTTTTGGGTAACAGGAAATTTAAGAGTTTATTAAATTTGAGGAAAAGTTAAGAAAAGAAATATTTTGACATGGCTCAATACTGAGTGTAATTATTAAAGGAAACTCTACAGGAAATATTGAAAAACAGAGGTGTATAAATATTTATGATTATCGGAAACAAGGCATTCTTTCAAAAGTGTCATCATAAAAAAGATCCAGAAGGAATGGATACTTTCATAAATATTACTGAAGGTAAAAATATCAGAAAATTAATTTGATTCATAGGGAAAAAATGAAGAGTTACTAGAAAGGAAAAAAATAGCATTGATATCACAAAAATTTAAGATCCAATGCAGAAAGAAACGAGGTTTTTCAAGATTTTAAATCCTTAATAAATTCACCTATATTTAAATTTTAAGGAAAATAAAATATTGATAAAAGAATATAAGTCTTTAATGAAGACAATTATATTTTCAAATATAATAAATGAAAAAATTTCTCGAGGGTTGATTTTCATTGCATAACTGTGATAGACAATTGTACTGTCAGCTTGAAAAGACTAAAAATGCCTGCCTAGTGAATTAATGAAGCACAGTTCAGGTTGTGTCTTTGAATGACTGACGTGTAGGCTGCAAATGAGGAGGAAAGACATACCTGGGTGTGGGTAGTACTAATCGATAGGTTTGTAGATTGAATGGGATAAAAAGAAAAAGAAGTAAGTCATCACTTTTGCTTCTTTAAGGACCTCCATCTTTAACATTGCCTTTTCAGGTTCATCAGTTTCTTCAGACTTCCAGTGAGGACTCTTCAGCCTTTCAGTGCAGAAACTCTCAGTTTTCCAGTAGGAACCCAGTAGAAATTTTGTAGTGAGCTTCAGGCCTTTGACTTTCCACTCATCTTCAAGCTCTTCAGGGTGCAAATGGCCACTGTAAATTCTTCCACCCCTGACTCTGATGATGTCCATTGTAAGTCTACTTTGTAAATTCTTTATGTATCATTCCAACATATCATATCAGGTATAATAAAGATACAGTGCTAAATCTTGCTCTACAATAATGAAGCCCAAGATTGGGTCTCCTCTCACCAGTCTCTTTTCTTCTAATTGGTCTAGCACAAGTCTCACAGGAAATGTACCTTCTTTTGAGGGAAGTTGGAAATTGATTCATGCCATTTACAAAAAGACAGTATTTCCACACTATTTTCAACTAAATCTAAGCCTAATTTTGAAATGTCCTAAAAAGCACTGGCTTTGTACTGTACTTCTCTTCCATTCTAGATTTGAAGTTCAGATAATAGCAGAGTCACTCAATCCAGGTTACTACTTTGAGGAAGTTATACTTTGAGGGAACCTCTCCAGAAGAGACATCTAAAATGATCAATTAACTTAATGAGATATAGGTAAGCCACTGAGATTTTAGAGTACTCGTTTCAGCAGCAGAGGTTTATTACTCCAAAGGACAACTGCTACTGTCACTTTTAGCAGTAGTGACTACATTACACGTGACCTGGCATCAAAGGTCAACACATGAGTCTAAATTACAGAAAACCTGACATGACTTTCTTATCTTTTTATTTCTACAGTAGCTATCAAGCTATTTTCAATGCTAATTTAATTTCCTCTGAATGTATGGCTAAGAAATGATTGATTCTGTGGTCATACTTATACAATCAGTTTTTAATCACTTTCATTCTCAAGGTGAAAGAGGAAGGTTTCCCACTTTTAACTAAATGATTAGAAAGCACCAGTGTCATATTATCCTGGAAATAACAGAGTCATCAAAATATGCAATGACAGTACATCCATTTCAGTGTCATTTTTCTGTCATGTTAAGTTGCAATGAAAAGTTATTAGAAAATTCATATTGTACTTCCAACCAATAATTATGTGAAGTTCATGAAGATTTTATTAAGACAAGTCTGTTCCAAGAAATATTGCATTAAGGTACATACTCCTCCACGGACCTAAGTATGTAAGTAGATGTTAATATAAACATTTCAATCCAATTCAATTGTGTGTCCCATAGCAATAATTGAATATATTTACAATGATTAGTTGGAGGAAGTATTACTCATATAAGTAACTTAGTTCTGTTTAATCTTTGTAAACAGTTTGACATTATTTAAAATACCGAGAGAATTTCACTTATAAGAGTAAACAGGTCTTTATGATTATTTATTTTACAAAAATTTAGCTGTAGTCTTAACTTTAATGTCCCAGGATAAAAATATTTAAATATTCTATATTTTATTGCTATAACTAACTACTGTTCAAATCCAAGAAAGAGTTACCCTGTTAGTTCAGGGTCCCATTGAAGGCAAAGCACGGTGAATGCATGTCATAGTAGAAGGTCACAACTCTGGCCAGGAAGAGGAGAGAGAAGAAAAGAAATGGCAGCATCCCACAATCCCCTTTAGGGCACACTCTCAGTGACCCAAGAAGACTCGCCTCTCACAGATTCACAGCATTGACTGAGTGTGGTTGTACACACCTGTAAACCCTGCACTTCAGAGGCTAAGGCAGAAGGACCACCTTGAGTTCCAGGCCACCCTGGGCTAAGCAGTTAGTTCAAAACAGTTTAAATTATGTAGCAAGACTCTGTCTCCAAAACACAAAAAAAGAACAACAACAACAAAAAATATTTCACAGCATTCCTGGGTACCACTACCCTAGGGACCAAGTTTTCACATATATATTTCTGGGTGACACTCATCAAACCTTTACAACATATACACACTGTCTTAGTTACTTTTCACTCACTGCTGAGACAGAATACCTGATGCCCAAAATTAGGGACGGAAAAGTTTATTTCTTACAGTTCTCGGGGATTTCAGTCCATGCTCAGTTGGCTCCCAGGCAGCATGGTGTGGTGGGGCCAACACTCATGGCCCCTGCAGCAGCAACGTGAACAGGCAAGAGAGAGAGAAAGATGCACCTTTCTCTTTCCCTTATACTGTAAGTAGGCTCCACCCCTGGGTGGGTGCAACACTCACATGACCAATACCAGAGCCAGAAACCAATCACAAACGTCAGACTCAGCCCTGTCCATGCCAGGATTACATGATACTTTGGGGGGACATAGGATCAAACCCATCATGCACATATACACAGATACACTCATACATACGCTCAAAATACATAATTTTATCTTGATGGTAAACATTGAAGCTAGACAGGATTGTGCACTTTACAAATGAGAAAAGTGAAGTAAAGAAGCTAAGGGTTTTACATAGTGTCAGAAAAGATTTTGAGTCAAGATTTCTGAGTTTTGAGCACTTTGTCTTTATGTTAATGTTTTTTATATTTTATGATATGATGCACTACTTCATCTGAGAGCAAAGAAACCTAAAATTTAGTAACCATGACATCAGGTAAGATAAGAAAAATGTGATTATCACAAAATATGTTGAATAAAGGCAGAAAAGCCGCTATTGTGATATACTAATTTATGCCATCCAGAAAGTACAGGAAATGGCTAAGACTGAACCTCTCTAAGTTTTTTGATGAAATAAACATCAATAAATAGAGAAACATAGATTTTTAAAAATCATTGACCAAGATTTTTAAAAATACATGCTTGTTTTTCATCATTTTTTTTAATTTTTAAAAATGTGTAGTGTTGGAAACTTACAGATTTCAAAAATAATACTAATGCTGTTTCTCTTAATGGTAAAATATTAACTTACAATAAAACAATTGGTTCAACAAAGACATTAGCAATGCTACAATAAGTAAGCAAAATACTGGTTTGGTTTAATTTCACAATTGTTTCCTCTAATATCCTCTCACTGTTCTGAGGTCCAGTTCAGTACACCACTTCAAACCTTAATTGCAACCAATCTCTTACAGTTCCACACTCTGCCATGCCTGACACTGGTTACTAGGGTAATAAGTCAAAAGTATAATAGATATACTCTAACCATACTGGGAAGACCTACAGGAAAGATCAGAATGGATTATGCAATGTGTCTAATCGATAGAACACAACAATTAGAATAATAGAAGAGTTCAAAAGGTGGTTAATACAATTGTTACTTAAAATGTAAACATAAACATTAAACTTGCTAGATTCTTGTTTTTCTTTCTACCTTTTCTCTTCTCATCTATAATGTACACCTATTCCTACTTCTTTTTTTCTTTTAAGTAAACCATCCTGATATCTTTGTGCCTTCATGTTCTTTTTCTTCAGTTTCTCATTATTATTGAGGACATGCTGTCTTTGTAGACACAACATACAATTTCCTAAATTGTAAAATTTTCATTCTTCAATTATTTATTTTTGAAGTTATGAATCTTTTATGTTCTTTCAAGATATTTTTATACTTCTCCCTTTGTGCAATCATATTGCATTATGTTATAATTTTCCTGTCAAGGAAAATAGCAAAGAACAATATGTTAGAGTTCTCATTGCCTTCAGGAAAAATTTGCTTAAGGATTTATCTCAACAAAAAAAGAAGTAAATCAAAGATTTCAAGAAATGGAAAATCATATTGTTTGCAAGTATAGTAATTCAATACAGAGAGGAAGTAATCATGACATAATTTGTGAAAAACTATTTTCAAACAATATTACATCAAAATATTACTATGAGTGTTTATTTGGTATCATAGCACTGTTAATATGGTGTATCTATAATCACAATTTGATCTTTATCTGGAAAAATTAAGATCTAGAGACACAGAAAATGTAATAATACTTATTCTCCCAGGGGCAAAAATGTTTTATAATAGCTGTCTTTTAATAACTTAATTGTAATTATCAGGTAATTTATTGAACTCAATAAAGAAAATTTATTTAAATTGACTATGTTAGAAATATGGAGGTAGCAAAATAAAACAAGAACATACAAATATATTTGAATAAATGTATTATAGGTGGATACATGCAGTATACATATACAGAATGTATACATATGCAAATATATAGCTACATATACCATTAAAAATATCTTATTCAAGTACTCTTGTATAATGAAGATTTACATTTACTATATTTAATTTGTATGTGCTATAAAATATTTATTTATACTATTTTTCATTATTCACTACATTTCAAATAAATGAGAATAAAATTACATTTTAGTGTTATATATTTTTCTATTTCCCTCCTCACTTCCATATGCCAAGCTTAAGGAAAAAGCGGGCACTGTTTTACACTGGGTTTCATCTCGGTTGTCCTACCACTGTGTTTCAAGTCTAATGCCTGGACATAATTCATTCTCCCTTTAGCAAGGAGGTAGTGTTTATCTCCACCATTTTATTTTTGGGCAAGTGTCCCTTTTTCCTTCCCATAATTTTTAAAATGCATCTTTTTTTTTATTAATGGAAAACCAGGCACTATGTTTACTTACTGGGCTTCTTTAGCTCTTACGAAGTCAGTCTTTTACACAAATGCTGTTCACACTCATGAGACTGTGGGGATATAATTATTTAAAGAATATAAGTAGATGCTTTCTAACTCCTGTGGTTTCCCTCTTAATTTCAGTACTCATGTAATTTGAAGCACAAATCTTTTAATACTGATAAACTCCAATAATCTTACTGCTATTAGTTTCTGATTTTATTTAATGCATACTAGTTTAGTTATCATATCTAAGAAGTCTGCCTAATAGCTCTTGAATATTTAACATTCTGTTTTCCTAGAAGTACTATCATTTCAACTTATATGACTGGCACATTTCATGAGAGAAAGATATGAGTGACTTTTTCCATGGGATGTTCTATTGTTCTAGCACCATTCAAAGAAAACATCACCAGATAGTTAAGGAATATCCTCAAAATAAACATGAAAACCTCAACTTATCTCAGGGAGATACTTGATACACCTTTGATAAAAATCATTGCAAGACACATCAGTGAGAGAGATAGGAGAACATATTAGGCATAACCAAAGAAGCACACACTCAGAGAGAAAGATTGCAGGTGTTTGCGGGGCGAAGTGCCAGTAAGGAGGTATGAGAGAGGCCTGGGCTGATCCCAAGACCAATTTGGCAGGATGTGGCAGAGGTCATAAAACAAGAACAGAGAGAGAGAGAGAGAGAGAGAGAGAGAGAGAGAGAGAGAGAGAGAGAGAGCGAGGGAGAGAAGGAGGGAGAAACACAGAGATCGAGACAGAGACAGAGAGAGACAGGAACAGAGACAGAGGGAAGCTAAAGCTCTTTCCTAAAAGAGAAGTTATGGAAAGAATACAGGACCCAAATGACTCCAGGCTAATGGCTTTTGGGCCCTATTCACAGGATCATTCTGGAAATGCTATTCCTAATCCTTAGTTTGAATCTGGCTGTGTTCGCAGGACCAATTCCTAATGTTTCAGGACCAATCAAAAGGCACTGTTGCTAATTCTTCAATTATTCTGGCAAGAAGAAAGATGAGATTTTGATAGGACAATTTCCCCACTACCATATTTGCCTAAGATAGGGCCATTCCAGGTATTTTGAATACTGAAGATCCCACTCCTTTTATACTCAGGGTGGCCATGAGCGTTCTTCATTTACCTGTTCCTTCCCTGTATGAATATTTTCTTTGTTTTCAAAACTCTACACTCTTGTTACCTCTTTTGTCTAATTCTTTGTTCAGGACATTACAAACTTAGAATGAAGTCCCTAGAACTTCTGTCTAGCAATACTGAGGTCTGGGGTTGGATATATTTATGTGGTTTTGGGGTATCCTCAACTTGGATGATCCAGAAGTGCTATCTATGAAATTATTTGATATTTACTATTCTTTTTCACTAAATTCAGATTGTCTAATAGTAGGCTAAAGCAAAAACTGACTTTTTCAACTAGGTTAAAGCATAAACGATCTGTGTGCATTCAATTTTAATTGTATTATACCCAATTAATAGTACTGTTTCTTTGAGAGAGAAAATCTTTGGAATTTACAGACTTATAGTATGAGAAGAAAAACAAATGAATTGGTAATAGATTTACCATTCTTGCATATTTATGTGAGGAACTTGAAAATAAACAGTCCATGGTGTAAAATTGATATAGGAGAAATATAACTCCCAATCTGATAAATGTCATTTGACCCAAATTCATGTTCCCTGAAATTGAACAATGAATTCCAAAGGACAAAGGAGGTAGAAAGTAGGAAAGTTTTATCAGGGAATAGGAATGAGGAATAAGAACAGTTCTTGATAAACAGGTAGGGTCTCTAGTGGGTTGCCACCAATGTTGTTTTGCCAAGAATATTTTATAGGGCAAAATCACATGGTGGGTAGAAAGGGGATCAAACTATAATCAAACAATAAGATTACAAGTATAGCAACTTAGCTAATACTGATCCAATAGGAAAGTAGGGTATGTCACAAGAATATATGGATGATATCATTAACTTTGGCTTGTATATGACTTCTAAAACAGGAATGTGTTGGGGAAGGCCTAGGTCCTGTGGTATTCTGATATATATCTGGGCTTAATGGACTGGTTGGTACCAATTACAGAATAATCATGAGTTTCTATTTATCCCCTAGTGAAGTATGTATATTTGGCCATTTTGATTCTAATCTTGAGGGCTTGTCTTCTTTAGATACCCCTTCAACCACAATTCTGATGTCTTTACCTTTCATGGACTTTCTTGAGAGCCCATTTCCTTTCTGGTTATATATTAATTTTTATCTAATTACCTGCCTAAAACAATGTGATATTGAACCTTGGGTGACTCTGATTATGTCTCTACCTCCTTTATATTTATCGTGATTTTTTTCTGTCCTACCATAACGAAGCCTTCTTTGTCAAACACGAATTTCCTATACATTAAGAATTTGTGTCTGGACTGTCAGTTTAGTTACATTGTTCCATATTTCTGTCTTTTTTTTCTAGTAGCAATTTCTTGTTTGTTGAATTTTTATTAAAAAAATTAAGTGGGATGTAAAGTACTATAACAACACTTTCGTTTTCAAGGTAATTTTGCCTATTGTCAGCCTTCTGCATTTCTATGTCAATTTTAGATAAATTTATAAATATCTGAAAAAATCATACTGAGTGCATGACAAAAATTCTGTTAAATTTATAGATAAATTGGGAAATTTTAACATCTTAAATATATTGTTTTTTTTTGTTTTTGTTTTTGTTTTTGTCCTTATAAGCAGCTAAGTTAGATAGAAATTACTATGCAATCAGAGAGGCACTGGACTTTCAAGGAAGTTAATGAGAAATAAAAAATTGTGGAGGCACATCTAAAGACTTTAGCAAGGCCTCAAGATAAAGTTACAATGGCCAAACTTACATACTTCCCTATGTGACAATCAAAACTTGAGATTATACCACAATTAGTACCACCTGACCATTTAAGTCCAGATTTGCATCAGACACCCAGAGAGTGAACAGGACATCTGGACCACTGTTTCCCAAGATTGTCCCTGCTTTAGTCTCATAGACAAACCAAAGTTAATGCTGTCAGCCATATGATCTTTCTAGGTGCCCTACTTCCCTATTGGATCAATAGTAGAAAAGTGGCTATACTTGTAATCCTATAGGGTGATTGTAGTCTGACTTGTACTGTACACACATTGTGACTTTGCTACATGAATTAAACCTGACAAAGGATCTCAGTGGTAACCCACTTGGTACCCCGCCTGTCTCACAGGAGCTATTCTTGCTCCATAATAATCCTTCCTTACTCTTAACCTCTTTTGTTCTTTGGAATTCATTCTTTTATTTCAGGAGACACAAACTCAGCAAATCTGAAATCTAGCAGATTGGGAGTTATGTTTCTTCTATAACAATTATACATGAAATATTTCTTCACTTACTTAGTTTCTTCAGTAGTGTTTTGAAATTTTCAGTACCAAAAAATTGTACTTTTATTTTATTTTATTTTTTTATTTTAAACAAAAGGAAAGTAAGAAACCAAAACAAAACAGTTTCACAACCAGCCAATACTAGGGCTGGGAGTTTGGTTCAGTGGCTTAAGTACCTGTCTGGCAGGTGTGAGGCTGTGAGTTTGATCCCCAGCGACACACACACACACACACACACACACACACACACACAAAGCCCAACCAGTCAATAAGAGAGTAACAATCATCAACATATTGTGTATTATTATATTCCCCAAAATTATTTAGGATAAAAAATACAGACATGATAAAAATTGTATTTTTAATGGCAAGTGTATTTCTGCTTTTTGAAAAGCATTTTGAATGGAACCACTTTTTAAAATTTCAAATTCATTGCTAATATGTAGGAAACTAAAGTTCCTTCTTTAAATCAAGATATCTTTTCTTGTAAAATATTTTTATGGAAGCCAGTGTGTTAAAAGGTTAAATAGATTTTCTCATCAGAGTCATGTGGTCTGTTAATATTTTATTTATGAAAATTATTATTCATGTTAAAGTGTTTGGGCCATTTATAGTGTTTCTGTTATAGTACAAAGAAAATCTCTAAGGGTTATGTTATTACTATCCAGGCTGAACTTTACAAATCTTGCTCCTTTGAAATAGAGTTAACTAATTTCTATTAAAATAATTTCCTGAATTCTGATGTGGAAACACTTTATTGTTCTTAATAAGTTTAAATGTTCATATTTTGATTATTCATATAATTCTAAATTAGATATGATAAAATCTATAATTTATAATAAAGCTGATATGATTAAGTACATGAAAATATATGTCTATAAATGGTATAAATGTATATGTATGTGTTTACAGACACAAATCCAGACTCAAATATATATATATATATATGGATTCTAAGGAGAAAACCACTGCGTTAAAAAGAAAAAAAGATGATGCAAACAGAAATGAATGATTGGGGAGCTGGTTATCCAATAGGACGAAAAATTTCCACCTTAAAAACAAAGAACTTTTCTCTTTACATATCCAAGTGGAAGGTGTGGAGTACCCTAAAGGCAAGAAGTGTGGAAAAATTAAGGAGACCCAAAGAACTTTCCCTATTCCTTCATATATTTGCAGAAAACATGCAAGAATGCCATAAGGCATGAAAAAATAGGTAAAATAGCCTAGTCAGCTTGTGCTTCTAAGAGGGAATGGCATTTGCTTTGAGCCATCTGTCCTATTCTGCACTAAGTTTCATTTTCTGTAAAACTAAATCTTTACTGTGAGTGGTTTCTCATTATTCAAGCTGGGTGTGCCAACTGAAATCCTCTCCTTGGGCCATCAAGAAACGAAAAATTCAAGCTTTGCCAAGAGAAGGTTTTATATATGGAAGGGGCAAGATAAAATCTTAATAGCTGTGCCATTAGAAAGGGTAACATAGATCCAATTTATTAGTCAAGAGTGAAGAAAGGCTTTTCAATATAATTGACAATCATAATTTCAGTCTCTAAGGTGAATCTTAAGAAGATTTTTTCCTCTATTATTCTTGTTTACTTTTATTATTGTATGGGTAGAAAGATTCAGTTACTTTCATCACCTCTCATATAATAATTCTATAACGGAAAATAGGTGAACAACAGCAAGGCATAATAAATTTATGTGTTTGTAATTTCAGATGACTTAAGAGCCTTCAGAAATGAAGACACAGTACTCCTAAGGAAAGCTGTTTTTATGCATAGACTTGATGTAAACAGCCAGTCATGTGGAACTGTGATTGGATAGAAGAGAATGAAATAATGATGACCATCTGAATTGGGAGCTGCTCAGCAAGACATGCTTGTACTAATTCTTCTTGGATTCCTTGAATTGCATTTCTGCCTCCCAGGAATAATTCTCTGGAATGAGAGTCTTCAAGAGAGAAGGAGGAAAGTATATCCTTTTTAGAATTTATGACTTGATGGGGAAAGAATTTCTACTTTCTATCACCGACCCATTTGAGAAAAGAAATTCTAACTTTCATGACCCACTCGATTCAATAAAGAAGGGCAAGAGAAAGTCAGAAAGAACTTGTTGGTGTAGTCTTCCCGATTTCTTACAGATCAGTATGGTCTGCATGCAAAACATCATAATATGTAGTATTTCATATTCCAATCCCTTCGTGTAAACTAGCAAATTAATAATAAATAAATAATGAAGAACAAAAAAATTTTAAAAAGCTTAATTACATTTATGCAATGTAGCTAACTGTATAAATTTCTATCATTGACTACCATATATTATTTTTTTATGTAGTAATTGACCATAAAAGGGATCATAATTTTCTAGGATCTTTTGTATTAAACTGACCCCTGAAACCTCTAGATTTAAATAATTACTTTAGTGCAACAAAAAATCCAGATTAAATTGACACTTTAAATAAAATTAACGATGTTTCTTAATATTTGCAAGTATAGACACTAAACAGAAAAAGAGATTATTACTTTTATTTAAATGCCCCATAATCTGAACGTTGATGAATCCCTGAAATTATTAACATTAATTCAGATATACTATAATCAGTTCCTTTGTTCAGAAAAATATTCTCAGAAAAATCACATATTTCACTGACATATTTTGCAAAGATTTCACTTGAAGAAATTTAAAGGTTAATATCTTGCTAAAAAAACAAGAATAGCTTCCTTGAAACAATTTTGTTCCTTCTAGTGTGAGACATAAAACAACATTTTGACCTACTTACTACTATAATACCCTTGAGAATCATTAGCAAAGAAAAGAATTCAGTGCTCCTGTTTTCCCAAGAATTCAAGCTTGGTGAGACTCCTGCAGTTATACTCATTCTATTGTGCTAAGGATGTAATTACAAGTGCTCAAGCCAAATCCATAAATCATGATGTGGTAAGAACACTGGTTTCCTTTGATGTCCTCTTTAAATGAGTGCAATCTCAATGGCAGTTGATATCCCCTAAACTGCTTCTGCAAATGGATATTACATTTGAACTTTGAAGACTTAGTAGCAATTTGTATTCTCTGATGGGTTTTTGTCTTTGAAATGTCCTTCCCCTTGTGATCCAAATGGAACATCAATGTTGAACTTTTGGTTCACTCACATGCAGAAAAAGGAACCCAAACCATCATGTGTTTTAAAGCTATAAAAGAATTCATTTCAAAAATACTTGCTGACACAAACAAACATACACACTCTTATGTGTGTTCAAGCCAAAAGTGCCTAAATCAGTTTGAGACTTTTTTTTCTTAATCCCTCCTTTTATTTTGTTATACATTAACTGTTCATTCATTTATCTTTACTTCTATAGATTTCTCTTATTTCTTTTCCCTTAGGTTTCTTTAAATAGAATTTTGAACAAAGACAAGACAAACAGGAAATAAACATGAGAGAGTGTAGTTTAGTTATAGGCTGTCTAAAATATATAATCTATATTGGAAAAGATAGTTGTGATGGACACTCACTTGTACTCTAAGTATAAATGTTGGTTTAACTTTCCAAATGTAAATACATTTTAACTGTTATAGCATCTGTATTAAGTAAATGAATAGGTAATTTTATTTATGGACAGAGCAATGCGATATTTGATTAATCAAGAGGGGTAAAATAAGTGCATTTTAAAGATAATTTTCAGTGTCATTTATTCCACCACACAAACTAATGATCTGGTAGAAATATTTTCATTAAAAAGAATCATTCCTCTTTTAAAAAAAAAGTCACTGCTCTCCTTTGAAGAAACATCAAATATACATTTTTCAATAATGTGTTCTACTGAATTAATGTTATTTTTCTAATAAATTTATAAAACTATTATCTACATATATATGCTTACTGTATAAAAGTATAAACATTTGTATTTAAGATAAATATGAATATGTAATACTCTAGAGGCTGAGATAGGAGGATTGCTGGGAGTCTGAGGCCAGCCTGGGTCACATAGTAAGTCCAAATTCATCTTGAACTAAATAAAGAGACCATGTCACCAGAAATAGAAAGAAAAATAAAAGAAGGAAAGAAAGAATAAAATAAACATATAATATTAAAAAACTATGGACTTCAATGTTCCTCATGGTGACATGTCTGAAAAACATAATAGACAACATTTCTTATAGCACAGATAAGGGAGAAATTATACATCATACTACTCTTCAGCAGAGATCCTTTACTCTAAACTGTCCCTGTACAAATGTACCTCATCACTAAGGCTAAAGACAATGACTTTAATATAATAATGTCCTTGAGATATTTTTAATTCAAATAGAAAAACAGAATTGTATTTAAGACTGAAACCTGATTATGAAAACACAATCACAAGATCATAATTATAGGATCTCTTTTTACTCATGTTTCCTAGGTACCATATTATGATGCTTTTTATGTACTGTTTGAATTAAACAATAGCCGCTATGTTGTTGAAACACAGAATACATGTTGATTTCCTGTTGTCTTGTTTTGAAATCCTGTGTTGCTTGCATTGTTTTGTTCTGATCTGCTTTATTCTCTTCTGTTCTGTTTTGTTTTATTCTCTTTAAAATAAAATTAAAAAAAAACAGAATACAGATCAGGGAAAGAAAGACTGAACAGGTTAAAACACTGTTGTGGGTCCCATCAGGTATGGCAAATCTGAAATATGAATTTATGACTGCCTTATTATCATGCTTGTTAATTGATAATTAATTCATTTCCTAAAACTTAATATATATTACCTTCTTGTCCTTCCACCTTCAATAATGCAAAATAGGAGTTCAAAATACCGATGTGCAATCTATGCTAATATTATTGGGAGGTAGCTACACAGGTAAACTTTTGGGTGAGTTTGGGCAGTTGAGGTACTGATGATGAAGACTGAAGGTAGGATAGGATAAGAGGAAGAAAACAATGGGAAGCCAACCTGGAATTTGATTTAAGATGAAGAGTGGCAATAAATAAGAAACAAGGAGATATCAAGTGCAATGTACAAATTCCTAACCATTTACCCATGGACTGGCTTAGCATTCTGTCATACAAATCCGTGAATGTACTATTACTATATCAATGGATCATTTATAATAATTTGACTCATGTTTCTGTTTTATAGTGGACACAATCATTGGCCCACTAAATTAGGTAGGATTTTATAGGTTTGCTTTAATGTCATTCCTGATTATTGAAAAGAAAACAACTGAAAAGATGCAAAATAATGAAAACATACTGAAAAATATGGTGGAAAAATATACTTAATTTCTGAAAAATTCAGACATACTATAGAAAAAAATATCACTCTATGAGAAATGATGGGTGAAGTTTATTGAACTAAAAAGGTAATGAGAATAATTATAATATTAGAATTACCCAACAAACACTCAAAACAATGAGAGTGACAATGAGTATTCAGAAATTAATTTTCTCAAATTGAATATATTTGTGATTAATTACTCATTAATTCTTTGGTAAGAAATTATTACTTTATCTTTTTTTATTTAAGCGAAGAAAAAACAGAAGAAAAGACATATAAAACAAAGACAACAAGCAAAAGAGACAAACAAAAGGCTAGAGTAAATACACAACAGTAACATTGCAGGTTTACAAAATCGGATGATAGAAACTTGACAATGGTTGCAATATTGCGTATCGTTATCTTTAAAATGGTTACTTGCATTAACAGATATAGACATGTAAAATTAATCTAATCATATGAGTATTAACTGTTATTACTTCATCTTAAAAAGAGTTAATTCTTCTCTATGGTGCTTTCTAAATAGAAAGTTACCAGGTAGAAAAATATCAAATGATGTTTTTGCTATTCATCACTGAAAAATGTTTAAATATATTAGGATGAAAAAGAAGGTAAGAAAATACTGTACCCAAAGGTATAATAAATTTTTCCACTTTTCTGTCCAGATTCATCTTTTTCATATTTCACAGAAGAATGACTGTCTACATGGAATACAAAAGAAGTTAGCAAAACTACACCTACAATCTAGAGCCCTTAAAGTGTTGATCAGGCTACTTGATCTTTTCTTTAAATAAATCATTGTGCACCTACGTGGAATCCAGTCCAAAAGATGCATTAAATATTTGTCAGAAATAAGAATTTTAAATTGAGGTTTATTTATTCCGAAATGAATATTAGTTGAATATTTTTATCTTATAAAAGAAATCTGATGAATGCATACTACTATTCTGCTTATTCCAGAATTTAGGAAAGACAGTTGATTTATAAATTTCTATGTATTTTGCAGCAATGAATGTTAAAATTTAACTACGTGACCTACTGAAATTGAAGGAAAAATCTACAGGGCTTAAGAGCAAGACAGAAGATAACATACACTTCAGTAATGTAATTAAATGGCACAGCTAAAGGAAAACTTAGTTAAGAGATACTACTCTCAACACTACAAATTTCTATTATGTATCGTAAGTAGAAATTATTGGGAATCATGCATTTATTAAAATTATGGAATATAAAGCATATTTATTATAATTCATAGCTTTTGGTTTGATTCACACAACCTCTATTTAGTTGATTTTTATAAAATGATATATTTATTTAAAAAGCACTTTATAATGTCCCAGAGAATTAAAGATTAATAAGACTTAAAACCTCTCTTTAAATTATCTTATAAAGATTTTTAAGATTCAAGTGCTTAATGAAAAAGATAACCAATTACTCTATCTTATGTGCTTAAAGGAGTATGCTGTAAGATCATCAAGATATTTGAGAGAACATAAGAGGGATATTTAAGATCTGGCTACTATTCTACAACTAACAAATGATGCTCAGATATACAATTTTAGGCCCAATGTTGCTGTTTGCCTTTCTGAATTATAGATATGAATATTCAACTTTTAATTTTTATTCTTTTAGATTTTTCCAAGAGTTCAAATGAACAGGTCTGTACCAAGGTATCTTTAATCTCAGCAAGTATACCCAGTGACTCCTCATACTTCCTTATCATTGTAAATAGTGTTAATATCCTATGACATGAATAATTTCTTCTTCAGTTTCCCAGCTGCTTTCAAGGTCAATTTTTCTTTTGTTATTTAAATTCTGACCATTTTGGACTTATTTTAACCCTGCATGTGTTCTCCCTCCCCCTATTTTCACACCCTTTCTCCTCCTTCCTAGGTAAAGGCATACAAGAGTAGTGTCATAATTTGAAAAAGGTTTAATAAAGACTGTAGAAAATGTAAATAAAGAAGGAGATATTGAAAATTCTACCTAAAAAAAGAAAGGTTTGTGTTTATAGAAATTAAGGAAAATTGACCTTCTGTTGGTAAGAGGCTCCAACAATTCTATAGGAATTTCAGAGTACTGCCTTTCTTCTATTTAAGTAAGTGAAAAGTTCACCAATTCTGTCTTTAATGCTTCCATAGTGGTTTCTTTGACTTCACTCTCAGAGTAGTGGTCTTTGTTCATATATATGTATGTTTCTTTCCTTTAATTTTTGTTTCTGTAAGATGCTTCAGGTTATTTTGTGCATGCTTTGACCCCAAATCTGTGATTTCTCCGTATCTTTGTGGACCCTGGTTTCATTGGTTAGATAATTACATCAGAAACCATGATCTGATGCACTAGTTTATTTATTGCTGTAGCAGAAAATGGCCCCCTAGGCAATATACTTCAGTTGCCCAGGTAATAGTTCCTGTTTCATTCCCAGTTACTTCTGTCTCTTAGAAACAGCTGGTCATTGTGATACATAGCTGGTCATTTTGATGCATATTGTAAGAACCAATTAAAGACAGCCAAGTACTTTAGCTCTGCACCACACTCTTTCTAGCTCCATAAAAACCTCCCTCCCTGAGCCTTCGAGGCCTGACACTTTGAGGGACAATTGATTACCTACCAATCCTATCCAACATTATATTTATTTGCTTCCAAATCCTAGCTGCCATGTTGGTGTTTCTGTTTGCCATTGCATCTGGTGCATTAGTCAGGAAAACTGACCATGCTGCTGAGTGTGGTGATCCCTTTGGTCTTGGCCCTCATAGATGGAGCAGGTGCCTCACCAGGTACTGATAGGAAGGTGCACACTCTAGATTTCTTGAGTCCCCTCAAGGGGTCTCTGGAGGAGAATTCTCAGATTGAGCAATTCACATCAGACCCTAAAGAGAGGAAAAATTAGCCTGTATGTTTATTTGTCTGTCTGACTGCCTGCCTTCCTGATTCTGGTAAGTCCCTCAGGGGCACCCTAATTAGTCTGTCTATCAGTCCTGCTCTGCTAGAGCAGAAGGAGATATTGATCATCTTTCACTGGCACCACCCTCAAGGAAAAGGTGTTGGAATGTTTAACTTCTGAGTGTATGTCTAATGAATGTGTAAGTGGAATGGACAGTGTAAACAATAGGTTGCTCTGTCTGTATACCAAGACTGGGAAGCACTGGTCATAGTGACTGATTGGGCCTTCACTTGTGATTCTGTGGTGATTAACATATGGTTAATAGAGACCTTACACCCTCCTTAGCTAAGTCACACTGAAATCTCTTTGATAGGCACCACCAGATGGGTGTCTGAATGGTTTTCCTCTGAGGAGTACCCATAGTTTGTCTGTTGCAACATCATTCAAGAGTACACAACACATATGTAAAAAGTAAGAGGTGGGAATTAGTCAAAACTCACAGTCCCTGACTGCAAGAAAAAAGAATTTTATGGAATTAAAAATGAAACCAAACAGCTACCCCCATTTCAAAGAAAAACAGAAAGGAAAAAAGAGGCCCAATCTTCTTGAGAATTCCGCCTTGGTACCCTCATCAACCACTGCAGTTGCTGCCAACATCTGTAGCCTTATTCCCCACTCCCAACTTCTCTATTTCCAGGCAATTGAACCAGTTGCAGCTAGCCATTGCCTGCATTTAGCCACAGAGGACCACCCTCAAGATCCTTCTGCTTCCTATCCTGGTCAGATGGCATCATCTGACACCCACTCAAAATGTCAGCAATTTCTTCTGAGCTCTATATTTTGACTGTGGGAAACTTGGACTATCATCCCTGACAAAAGAGTTGCCATGGCCTTTCCAAAGTTTACCTTGTCTAGAAACAACACTGTTGAGTGCTTCTCAAAGCCATCAAGAAGGGGACAAAAGCTCATCAATCACTATTTTACCCAGAAACATAGTGAAAGAAAGACATCTGATGTCTATAAGAAAATTCAGACTCACAGATGACCATAACCTCTTACTATGAGTTATATGGGCTATGGACACAAAAACTAAATGTCCTGTCTGTCTGCAAGACACAAAGAAACCTGACTGATCAGGACCACCTCAACTGAACTTCTCCTCAGCCTGTTGGGCCTGGATAGGCAGGACAGACCAATCTCTATCAGTTGGGCACCCCGAGAAGCTGCAGTCATTGCAAGGCAGGGGCAAGCCTGTGACTTTCCTAGTAGACAATGCAATGGAACTCTCTGCCTTCAAAAGTTCCCTCTGTCAAATAGTTACCATGACCAGAGCAACTGAGATCTTTCCTCTCTCTTCTTCTACCAGGCACAAAGTTGCAGACTGGGAGAACATCTCACAAGACATGAATTCCTGTGTAAGCCAATCCCCATACCATTTCTGGGAAAAGACCTCCTCTTTAAGTTAGAAGCAACCATCTCCTTTGCAACAAGCCACTCCACCTCCCTATTGTTAAACCCTGCTCTTTGAGTTTTCCCTGAGAAAGATGATGGCTGCATCAACCTGAGACAGATAACTGCAATCCTGAAATTTTAAAAACTCTCTTATAAGAGGTACAGGCTAAAGGCACGCCTCTGGGCCTGGCTATCAATCACCATGACACCTGTTGCTGTCAGACATCACAGGAAGCACAAACAGGCATCTAGCCACACATCACCCTGATTGTTTTTAATCATCTTCAGTAAGATCTCTGTGCCATCAACAGCACAGTCATCACCTTGCTTTCTGCAGTTCCAAACCCACATACCCTTTCTGGACTCTTACTCAATTGCCACAAAGGTTTGGAGACTCTCTCACTATTTTCAGGAAGGGCCCAGGCAGCAGACTTGACTCTGGGACAGCCTGTTTTTCTGTGCCTTCCAGCTCCATCATGGTCTCCTGAGAAAAAAAATTAGGCTTCAAAACTGCAAAACTTTTAAAATAAACCTCTCCTGCCTAGATCAGTTCAAGATCTCCAAGCTGCCAGAGCCACAACAATTATCTTCTGTACATATTTCCTCAGTCTTTAGTCACCCACAGCCTGCTGGAACACCTGCCTGAATCTAAAGAACATTTTCTTCTCCCTTTGGTTGGCTCCTACCAACCAGTCTTTCTTTGCCTTTAAATTGAAAGACCCTATTGCTGGACTCAAAATTCAACTGGCTTGGACTCAACCTCCCAGAGGTTCAAAAACTTGTTCACCCTCTTTGAGGAAGCCCCACAGATTACCTCACTAGTTTTCCAGCACAAACTATTACTGCGTTTCTGATTAATGATACCCAAGAAAGCATCAAAAAGACACAAAAGCTCTGCTATAATATCAGGCAAAAACTGGTTACAAGAAAGAAACTCCACAAAGTTTTGGAACTGCTGGCTTCTATAGAATCTGGATCCTTGAGTTCACAGAAACAACGATGCTTATTCAGACTGTCATCCCCTGGAAGTGCTCAGTGGCCTACCTGTACAAAGACTTGGATCCAGTCCCTAAAGACTGCCCCCCCCAATTTTCCTCTATGATTTCACAGTCACTGTTCTTCTGATCAAAAAAGCTGACATGCTTACCTTAGGGCAAGACCTAACTATCTAGGTGCCACATAATGTACTGGACCTCCTGAATAACTGTGGGTCACTCATTCTGCCATGTATTTGCCCACCAAGCTGGGCCTGCCAGATGATGATTGAAAAACTCCTTGATGGATACTGAGAGCACCCTGTTTATGGATTAAAGTAGCTCTGTTAAGAACAGAGTCCGATAGGATAGATATGCTACTGCCACCTTGGACAAAGTTATTTTGTCTAAAACTTTCCTGCTACTACTTCCTGCTACTGTTTGGAAACCTGCCACCAATGCAAAACAATTTGGTTCAGAGGCCTGAGGCCCCATCCAGGGATCTGATTGACTGAAATATCTATCCAAGCTATAAATACTTTGCCAGTAATCCCAGAAGATCAGAGTCAGACCTGCCCCAACAATTTGTTCTGAAAGTTCAAGCTACAGCACTGCTAGCTGTGCCCCTGAAACCAGTTTAGTCTTTAGTGTCTGTTTCACTGGCCCTGACCTCATGAAATAGAGTGGAGACTCCACATTTAATCATATACAGGTAGATTACACAGAAATAAAACCTTATAGGAGTTACAAATATCTGTTAGTGCTTCTCTGCTCCTACTCAGATTGGCTCAAGATGACAGGAGTTTATAGGGTACTGCTACTAGCTATACCTATAGACACACACATGTAATTCACATATATCAGAAATTCAGCCTTAGATTTGCTAGAGAATTTAACTGAACAAGACAGCTGCCTCTGAAGTGATAGTGCACTCAAAAAGCCCTGTTCTGATCACTCTAAACCTTGACCAGGACACACACAGCTAAAACTAGAGGACACCATTCACAGGATTACTCCATACTTAATTCCATCGATTTTTGTAACTTTTCAGGTTGCTTATTTCAGGCCTTGTTCCCAATTTAGTTTTCATATTTTGTATTCTTCAACTTGTTTTTTTTCTCCCAGTCTCACTGCTAGCTATGATTTTTTGCATTAATTCTATGAATGATAGTCCTAAGAGAATAGAAAATAACCAGTAAGGCCCTTACAAATGATAAAGATTTGATGAGCATACAAGGCACACTGGACACTCACTTAGATCAGATTAACTCCTTCACTCATCAGACTCAACTTAGGGAGAAATTCTATAACAGGGAAATAACAAACTTCTGGTGGGAATTTTCAGTCTTGAGGACCTTTGCTAGGGCCAGTCCTAGAATCACTGGCAGCCCCAATGCTTTTCCTTGTAGTTGGGCCTTGTCTCAGAAGATCACATGTAACATGCCCAGCAAATATTTACTGGAGACACAAAAAGAGGGGGAAAACATAGCAGAAAATGTGGTCATCCCCTCTCCCCAGCAGTATACTTCAGGTGACCAGGTAACAGTTCCTGTTGTAGTTCTGATTGCTTCTGTCTCTTAGAAACGTTTGGTCGTTGTAATACATAACTGATTACTATGATGCATACAATCAAAGACAGCCAAGTACTCTAGCCCTGTACCCTCCCCTTTGTAACCCTTTAAATACCTCCCTTCTTGAGCCTTTCAGACCTGACATTTTGAGAAACAATTGATTCCTTGTAAGTCAGTGCCTGTCCAACATTAAATAAATCTTTCTCCAAATTCTGGGTGTTGTTTCAGTATTTCTGTTTGCCATAGCATTTCTACTGTGTTGGCATTTCTTCTGAGCCCTCTCAGTTGACTACAAACAAATACATGAATATATTAATCCATATATATATATATATATATATATATACACCTAACTCTACAAAACTGTATGAAAACATCTGTATTTATTTAAAGTTGCTCAAGAATTAATAATAGTGTATCTGTTTTTGATCCATTATGACAAAGATCTTTCTTTTTGGTCATGTTTATCTGGATCCTTCCATTCCAACTGTGAAAAAAATTGCACCCATTTCAATCAAAAATTTAACTAAGTCTTAAAATTCTTCATAAATATAGAGTGCTATGAGAATGATTAATTAGTACCAAAATGGAAAAGTTTTATCAAATTTAATATATTGCGTACATAAAATTTCGTGAGCTTTTAATCTTCCAGATTTCATTCATTTCCAAAGACCAGTGGCTATGCTTTGTAGATAGCATTATTTTATTTTCATATTTTACATGCCATTATTTCAATCACTTAAGTGAGTTTTTAAAACTATTGTGTCTTTGTGCTACAAATGTCTAAGAAAACTGACAAAAGTATGGTGTCATGGTTCCACTATTATAGCATTATAATGGAACTTTTCACTATCCTAAAAAAAAACCCTGTGTGGTTGAACTATTGGAACTTCTCTTTTGAGCCTAAAGCCCTCAGCAACTACTGATCTCTTTACAGTGTTTGTAGTGTTGCCTTTTACAGAATGTCATGTTGTGTTAGCTTCTTTAGCACTGTGACCAAACACCAGAGAAAATAAGCTTAGCAATAGAAAGATTTATTTTGGTGCATGGTCTTTTAAAAGTTTCAGCTCAAGGTCAGTAGATCCCATTGCTTTTCTTCCTGTGATGAAGCAGATATTATCAGTAGTAAAGAGAATGGCAGAGAAAAGGTACTCATCTCATGCTATTCAGGAAGTGGAGACTGTAAAAGAGCCAAAGAAAAAGACAACAGGGCTAAGATATAATCCCCAAGTTCACACACATATGACTCTCTATTTAAGTATCAATTACCTCCCCACAATGCTAATTATGATCTCATCAGTGGGTTAATGTACTGATGAATTCAGAACTCTCGTGTACCAAACACTTTTGGAAGTTCGAACACATAACTTTTGGAGGATATTTTAAATCTAAACCATCACACGTGCATTTGAAATCATAGAGTATATAGCCTTTTGATTTTGGATTCTTTCCTTTAACACTTAAGATTTGTCTA
>RJWM01010035.1:0-65361 GCA_004363535.1 Dasyprocta punctata | reverse complement strand
TCCTGAAGAGGCTGGTAGCCATGTTGAGCACGAAAAGAGCACTGTGGTTTGAGTGGCAGGGGTCAAAGGTCTGAGAGTGGCCTGGTGACACTTTTATTACTCATCAACTAGATGTGGTGACACAACCCTCCTTCCCCAGCTTCAAGGTGGGTCAGAAGTGCAAATGGCTAGAAATGTTTGGAGACCAGCATGGTCGATCCCATGTTTTGCTGCACGTCCTATGCATTTGCACGGATTTACATCAGATATGTTGTTTTTGGGACCCAAAACGTCAAAACGCCAAAAGTTTACTGTACGGAAGGCTTGGTTGCCAGCTGATAGGTTTTGGGGAATGTGACGGGATCATGCGGACTCCATCTTCATCCATGAATTAATCCACTGATGAGTTCATCAGCTGAATGGGCTTAGAGGAGCCAGCCTAATTGGATCAGTCAAGTCACTGGGGGTGTGGCTTCCAAGGTTCTATTTGATAGCTGGCCCCTCCCTCTCAGGCTCTCTCACGCCTTCTGGTTCCTGGTCACACAGGTGGGCAGCTCTGCCCTGCCTCACCACAAACCCACAGCAAAGTGCTCCAGTGGCCATGGACTGAAACTTCTGGAACCGTGAGCCAAAATAAACTTTTCTTCCTTTAAATTGATTTTCTCAGGTATAAAACTAACAATGTATTTTCATAGGAAATACTGAATGTATCATCATCTAAAGATCACTTTCACCTTGAGAAAGTATCTTATGGCAATGTGCAGAACTTGCATCAGGAAGCATAGTTTTGCTTTATCCTTTTAAAGGACGCAATGGGGAATGGTAACTGAACACTGGATAGTTTGTTTTGCAGCCTCCTAGGGGGAGACTTTTAAGCTCTCGTCACTTTATCCTATTATGCACAGTCTTACCCTGGGTATTCTAACCAGAACCCCGAGGGCACCTCTTTCCGAAGACCAGATCCTGAAACCGGTTTGCAGATTTCAATAAACTTTTAATAAACACTGAAAAACTACATTCCAGAGTGACCCCTCCATATGCACTGCTGTCTGTGGGAATTCTCCACATATTCCTAACAATCGATAAGCCCGATTTGCATTCCTCTTTACCTGAGTGGTGGTTCCCTCTTAATTTAAAACAATTATTTTAAAAAACTCACCCATAAAAATTTAAACCATGGAGAAATCAGGAACGCCCTCCTTGACTTCCCGTTTCTGATTTCGAGCTCCTCTCTGAGGCAGTTTGAAGTGCGTATCCTTTCAGGTTTTTAAAATGCATGCGTGGCCTACGTGGCCATCATCACACACTGGCTTTTAGGTGCCGAAGTGTTATCGCTGTATTGTGTGGGGCTCTGGAGCTTTCTTCTCCGGCTCCCAATTATTAACCTCGCTTATCGTTCCAACTCTTAGGAAATTAAGTTTGCTGGCTGCCTGTGTTTTCCTTTCTCTTCTTTTCCTACCTTCTCTCATCATTTTCTACTCTAAGGCAGGAGTGGGGGAGAGGGAGGGAGGGCGATTCTGTGTGTCTGTTTTCCCTCTTCTCCCTCCTAGGGACAAGTTCCCCGGGCACAAGGGCCCGGATCCAGACCCCTTCCCGGCGAGGCAGGAAGGGGATCAGGCGGACGGCTTTCGCTAAGCCTCCCCTGAGGCGGGAGGCTGGCGGCAGAGGAAGGGGACAGAACGCTCACAAAAATCATTCCGGGCGCGGTGGGGGGAGAAGCTCTCCAGCCGTACGTCCTGCAGAACGCTATTAAGGGTAAATTTTTATTGTTCTGTCCTGCAGGCAGCTTGGGAAAAATTCCGTGATCTCAGCATAAATGAGTTCCCAGTCTTATTTCATGTTTAAATGATGCTGTCAGCACTAGTTCTGACTCTGAAAGAAGGTGGCAGGCCCTGCCGCAGCCGTGGCGACAGAGTGGGGAGCGGACGCAGCTAGCAGAGCAGGGACTGGTCCTCAGGTAAGGCTGGGGCCCCCAGAGCCTGGCAAAACTTGTGCCCTGTGTCACCTCCAAGCTCCTGGCGAAGGGAGGGCAGGCCAGCTCCCACACAGCCCTGGCTGAAGAACAGTGGAATAAACCAAATGACGAAAGGAATCAAAACCATTTTCATACAAAATGCATACGTGTGTTTACAAACATTCCTCCAGTGCATCTTAGGTGCCCGCCCCAGTTCCAGTCCTCTAGGAGTGCTGACCTACTGCTGAGGCCTGAGCGCTGGCGGCTTCTGTCCTGGGCATGGTGGATGGGCTGCTGCCAGAGCGGGAGGTGTGGCGGAAGCCCAGTTTAAGGCCACCCCCTGAGCCCCAGCTGCCCTCCCTAGCGGCCAGTTCCATTCCGTAGGTGTGAGCCCCAGCTGGGCCCCATCCTGGAGCCTCAGCTTCCCCTCGGAGCAGGCTCAGGCTTTGGCACAGCCCACACGGTGCCCCTGGGGTTGGAGCCGCAGCTACCCTGGTGCTCGTAGGTGCTTCAGGGGTTGAACCATACACCCTAAAGTGGGGAGAACTTAGGGTAAAGCAAAAGAGGAGATGGCAGGAGCCAGAAGACAGCCCCCCGCTGCCTTCCTGGGGAGCCTGGTCCAGGACCCAGAGATTCCCGTGGCCGGTGCGGATGCCCCACCTGGCTGCAGCGTCTGGGTCATGCAGCCAACTGTCCGATCCTGGGGACTCTGCTCTTCACTCCGAGTTAGTGGGTGACTTGGTCTTCAGCTCTGTGCCCCAGTGAATTTCTGCCAAGCCAGGGAGAAGGATGCTTTGTCACCGCAGTGCCATTTCCGGGGTACTCTCTCCCCATGTGCTGTGCTGAGATCTTTATGGTCCTGGATTCCCAAGTGTCCTTTGTGCAGATGGGGAAGCTGTCGCCCCCAAGGGTGCACAAGGGTGAGTGATGGTACCCAGGGCCACCACCCAGTAGGGGCAGAATGGGGATGTGACCCTGGGCAGTTTGGACCCAGGGTATTTGTCCTCAGCTGCCTGCATGCGACTCCAAGAGCTCCACAGACAGCTTCGCGGTGCTCCTCCGATACCCCGGGCAGGGGCTTCCAGGATTCAGAGAACAGCTGGCTCGGGAAGGTCTGAGCAGCCTTGTTTATTCCCCACCCTCTGTTTGCTGGCTGTGTCTTTTAAGCCAGCGGCATTCCAGGTGCTGAGCATGCTACAGTGGGTGAGGGGTCCTGGTCTGCCCTGTGTGTGTGTGTGTGTGTGTGTGTGTACAGATAGCAAGCAGCAGTGAATAAAACCAGAATGACAACTTACTCAGATGGTGACCAGGACAGCCCTGTGAGCAGTGTCACCTGAGGCTCTGAAGTGCCAGCCTCGGGGACAGGGGGCCTGAACGTCCCAGGCTGGGGGGCCATGCTCCAGGAGGTGGATGACCTATGGGAGGCGGGGGCTGGAATTTGCCCAAGGGATGGGGGTACAGGAGGGAGTTGGGCTGAGGGGGACGCTGGGAAGGAGAGTGGACTCCAGGGCTCCTGGGCCTGGCTGCTGCCAGGAGAGGGAATGGAGGGCGGCGAGGGTGGTGGGCATGGCTCTCAGCATCCACAGTGCTCGCGGGGTACGATCTAGAACACCCAGATTCCTCAGCAGGACCCTTCTGGGCTCTCTCAGTACCCCGCCTCCTCCTGCCTCCCTCCCTCCCTTCCACACACACCATTCTGCACTTCAGCCTCCCGGAAGAACTCAGGGGCCCCCAGAGGTCTTCTTTGCCCCCTGCATCTTAGCCTATGCTTTTCCCTGGGCCTGGACCTGCTCTGCTGCCCCCACTCCCAGTGAGACACATAGCCCACCCCAAGGTAGCTAGCTGTGACCTCCCTGCTTCACATCGGCTGGGGTGCCTGCCCCAGGCCCCCATAGCCCTGGGTTCCCACGGGTTGCATTGCCTGTCTATTTTTAGTTGTTGTTGCTTTGTTTTCAATTTTTGGTACCGGGAATTGAACTCAGGATCTTGTGCCTGCCAGGCAAGCACTTTGCCACTGAGCTGCATTCCCAGCCCCACTGTCCATCTATTGACACAGGTGCCCAGGCACCCCTCAGCCTCACAGCCCGGCAAACAGGACTGCTTCACGCAATGCTGCCTCCCCAGCACCTTGGTGCAGTGCAGGTGCTCAGTAAATGCCGTCTGAGTGACTGAATGATGAATGAATGAATGTGTGAATGAATGAGGGGCTCGCCGTCAAGGGGAAGGAGCAGGCGTACCCTGTCTGCCACCACAGGGCAGGATCAGTGTTAGCGGCGGGAGAAAACAGGCTGAGGGGTTTTAATCCTCTCTCGCTTTGAGGCTTCCTGTCCCGCGTCTGACTCACGCTGGAGGGGGAGTGGCTGTCTCCAGCCCTGGAACTTCCAGACTTGCAGCAGTGCAGCCCGCAAGCTCTCACACCTGAAGTGGCTTTGGTCCGAACCGAGATGCACTTTGGGTGTCAAGTACACAGTGACTCCGAGACTTAGTTCAAAAGAGAAGCAAGCCAGGCGTGGTGGCGCACGCCTTTAATCCCAGCACTCAGGAGGCTGAGGTAGGAGGAGTGTTGTGAGTTCGAGGCCGGCTTGGGCTACAACGTGAGTGCAAGGCCAGCCTGAGCTGTACAAGTGCGACCCTGCCTCAAAAAACCAGGGCCGGGAGTTTGGCTCAGTGACTTAAGCGCCTGTCTGCCAGGTGCAAGGTTGTGAGTTCAATCCCTGGTGCCGCAAAAAAAAAAAAAAAAAAAAAAAAAAAAAAAGAGAGAGAGAGAGAAGCAAAACACCAGTAATTTGTTCAAATGTTAGTGTGACAATACTTTTGGCTGTATTGGGTTATTTAAATTATTTTCACTTTTTTATTGCAGTGTGGGAGTTCGACTCCAGGGCCTTCTCACTGAAGTACATCCCCATCCTGTTTATAAACTTTTTCATTTTGAGATGGCTTCTTATTCAATTGATAAGTTGCTCAGACTGGGCTCGAGCCTGTGATCCTCCTGCCTCAGCCTTGCAGAATGCTAGGCTTTCTTCTTTTATTTTAACTGGACTACTAGATAGTTTTAAATGTAGCTCATGTTATGTCTTTATCATCTGGGAAAAATTGCTGGGTCTGTTGTAATCTTGCCAATGCAGGAGTTCCTAGCAGTGTGTTTGAAAAGGTCGCAAGACTCCACACAGCATTAACTATGAGGGACTCAGAGTCGAACTCAGTGTGTTGTGGGACTGGGTCAGCTGGGCCGCATGGGGCGTGTGAGAGCTCTCCTGGTCCCTGCCCTCCCCATGGCTGGGAGCTTGCAGGTGGCCAGGTGGACGTCCACTTGAAAAGCCTCGCTGTCCCCTTTGTAAGTGACACGCCATCTACCACTGCAGAGAAGGCGCTTTCTGCATTGTTGCCTTGGTCAGGTTTTTGTGATCTCATTCATAGATCAAAGAGAAGTGCACGAAAAGAGAGAGACAGAGACAGAGACAGAGATGCACATCATAAACCCAGCAAACCCATGGGTACACATCTGACTCAGAGGAATAAAATCATAGCATCTTAATGACTCAGGTTCCTCTGATGAGGATCAGATTCTCCTCCTGCCTCCTGGATCAGGCTCCAGGGTGTGGAAGGCCAGCCTCCGCCCAGGGGCTGGGGACTGGGTGGAGTGCAGTTGCTAAATAGTTTGACTTTCACATCTGTGAATGGTGATTGAAGGGGGTTTTGTGGTCGAAACAACAAAACCAGATACAACCTGTGTGTGCTTGACAGGGAACATGTTGGTCCCTGTGTACTAAGGAATATTGGCTGCTATAAAATTCACAAGTCAGAGCCACACTAATAGGTCAGAAAAGATGTCACCGTGAGTTTTTGTCACAGTGTACTCCATCTAAAATATTTCCTGAAGGGCTCACGTGTTCAGCCGTGGGACTATTGGTGGGTGAACTGGGTCATGATGGCTCGACTTCAGCAGTGGAGTAACCCACTGATGATTTAGAATTTGATGGCGTCAGCAGGAGATGGTAAAGGCTTAGGAGCTGGGGTCTAGTTGGAAGGACTGGGTCGCCAGAGCTTGACCCTTGAGGATAAGAGCTGACCCAGGGTCTACTTCCTTTCTGGCTCTTTTCATAGGGTCTGTCTGCTTCTTGGCTTCCTTGAGGGGAGCAGCTTTCCTCCACCACACTTTCCACCATGATGTCCGTACCTTGACACCAACCTAAGAGTGATGATGCCGGCCAACCATGGACTGAACCTCTGACACCCTAAGCCAAAATAAACCTCTCCTCCTTTCATTTGTTTTTCTCACGTATTCGGTCAGGTCACAGCGACGGACAGTTAGCAGTTCCTAAGGGAAAATACCAATTTTGAGTCAGGTTCAATGTCTGGTCACCCTTGGGAGTCTGCAAAGGGTGACAGCGGAGCGGCATGATGAGGGTGTATGAGGCTGGCTGGCAGGGGCAGGAGGGAAGGTAGTAATACTGACATTTTAGTTATGGTTAGGCTTGTTTTGACAAGTGTGCAAAGCCTTTACACTACTGAAATGGAAGGGTTTAGAAAGCGCGGGTGCCCTTCTCTGTTTGGTGGTTCCTTGAGAACAAGGAGAGTGACTGGCGTTTGACAGTGAAGTCGGAGGGTCCCGTCCAGATCCTCGGCTTCAGAGGTGGTCGTGGCCGTTTCCTATCCCAGGAATGCATTTTTCCCTCACACAAAAGAACGTGCACTTCCTCTCCAACCAGGAGGGTGATTCCCTTTGTGCTCCAAGAAGCCAGCTCCCCTCCATCAGGTCTGGGGCCTCGCCAAGACACAGAATCAGAAACAGGAAAACGATTTGGAGAAAAAGGCCGGGCTGTGACTGTGGTCAGATTTATGGTTCGTTTCATTGGAGGGCGAGTCTCCACTCCATCTGCTTTTCACTTGGGCCGGTAGGGTGTTGCTAGTTTCTGACCCATTGTTCAACTCCCAAAGAATTCCACAAACACAGGGCCCCCTGCCATCCCTGGAAGCCCCTGGCTTGTCGTGTCTGAGCCTCCGGGGCCATTCCCTCCTGCCCCTCAGAGCCTTCTGCGTCCTCCCCAGGGGGTTTCTGATTGGACCTGGGCTGAAGTCTGCCCAGGACCATGTTGGGGTGAGCCAATTCCTCGAGACGAGTGGGCAATTGGAGCCCCTGGGTGGGTGGCGCAGGGCCTCGTGGGTTCCCAGGTACAGGTCTCCAGGGTTCACCAAGCCCAGAGAAGAAGCCCAAGTCCCCGAGGCCTCCGGAGCAGACATCTGGCAGCTGCAAAGGCCTGCGGGCGCCCAGGGACAGCGTTCCCAGCCTGGGACTGCATCTTACCATTCAGGCTGCCCCCGGAAACCGTTCACGCTGGCTTCAATCATGAAGGGAACTCTCGGGGCCCTGGCGAAGCTGGGAAGTCAGGTGGGGCTGCGGTAGCAGCTCCTGCAGTCCGGCCAGGATAAAGTTTACCCTCAGACTGCGGCCTTCCCTTCACAAGACAACGGCCTGTGCCTCTTGCGGCTGTTTGTTTCCAGATTTAAAATCAGTAGGAAAGAGAAAGGTTACTTCTCACAGAGCTCAAAGCAAGGTCCAGACCGTCTTGCTGGCACTGCCCAGCCCACCCCAGTGCGGCCCTGTGGGAGGCAGCGTCCCCATGGAGGGCACAGCTGTGCTCCCCAGGGGTGCCAGACTAGCAAATTAAACGCAGGTGCCTGGGTAAGCCTCAGATTTTAGATAAGCAATACAAAGTGATTTAGTACCAAGCGTTTAATACACCCCTATGTAAATTAAAAACATGATCTGTATTGTATTATATATAACACATTTACATTCTATGTACTAAGACTCTGGATTTAAAAATAGGTTTATCTCTAGCTATATTAAAATTATTTGCTCTCTGGAATTCCCATTTAATTGGATGCCCTGTGTTGAATCTGACAACCCTATCCCCTGGGCAAATCTGAGTCCCTGACAGGACCCAGGCTGGCAGTGGGGCCTGCCCCTGCATCCTGGGGACAGCTAGCCTGACCCCAGTGGGGTGGGCTATTCACAGAAGGTGGCAGACAAGAAATTTCCGAATAGCACATCCATCTGGTTGTGACTTTATTCACTTACGATTTTAACCTGGCTTATCATACAAAATTCAGGGGTACAAGAAAATATCTTTTAGAAAGCCGAAGAACTTTGTAATCTTTCCCTCATCCCTCCAAGTTAATGCCTATTAGAAGTTTGAGAGGTGCCTTTCCAGAAAGTTCTCCATGCAGAGCAACGTTCAGTACAATATACAACAGTGACTTAGGTTTAGAAAGCTGTGAAACACTGTACGTTGTTTTTTGCAAGTTCCTCTTAATCTCTTACCAACTCTCCAAAGCTGTCTCAGGCTGTGCCAGGAAGGCTAAGGTTCGTTTCCGTGAGCTGTGAAGACCCTGGGGGAACTGAGAGCGAAAGGGTCAGGCACGGTCTGGAGGACAGCGGAGTGCGTGGTTCTCTCCACCTCCCCTGCTTTTCCCCTGGAAGTGGTTTTCTCTGGGCGCACAGATCGGCTGCTGGAGGGCAGCGTGAACAATGCAACCAGGGACCACCAGCCAGGGACCCGCCCTCCTCCCATCTGCCTCCCTCCTGCCTCTCCCTGTGGCCTTCCGTTAGTCTTCAGCCCTCAGCGGCGCAGCTTGGCTAGAGAAGGACCCAGGGCAGCTCTGAGTCACAGCCACTTCCTGAGAAGATGCCCCACCAGGGCAGGGCTGCAGGGCTCTGGGAGAGCCAGGCGGACCGAGGCCAGGATGCTCCAGAGGGGCCCCAGTCTGTTGCTTCAGCTGGGGAAACTGAGTCCCCAGAAAAGAAGGGACAATGGGCCGGGGATGGGCTAGGTGGGGGAGCCCACACGAGGCACCTGGACTCCTCTCTAGTGGAGCCCCAGCTGGTCTGTAGACTTGTAGGGCACAGTTCCTATCAGGCTTTCCTTCATCAAAATTTCCAGAGAATTGTTTCAATTACAGGTGATACATATCCTTTGCAAAAAATATCAAAGTGTCCAGAGAAGTCAAAAGAAAAATTAATTTGATTTTAATTCCAATATCCAAATCTTTTTACTATTGTGCAGCTCATTCTTCTAAATCTTTAAAAATTTTATTCAAGAAGAATTTAGTGAGAGTCCATGAGCCCAGCTCTGGCCTGGGCAGGGTCAGGAGACAAGATAGGCAAGCCCCTGCCCTCAAGGTCTCACTGGCTTTGGGTCTAATCCCCTGTCCCCACCGCCACCACCACCAGCAGCCCAGGCAGTACACACAGCAGGTGTAACTGTTAGCTTCATGTTACATAGGGTGTGTGTGTGTGTGTGTAGTATGTGTGTACTCGTGTATGTGTGAATTCGTATATATCAAATAGGATGTGTGTGTTGGACAAGGTGCAGGAGGGAAGTGAAAGAGGACTCCAGTATCCAAGGAGCATGTGTTAGCTTTCTATGTCTGTCACCAAATATTTCAGGAAAGCAATTTCAAGAATTCAAAGAAGTGATTTATTTTGGCTCATGGTTTCAGAGGTTTCAGTCCATGGTTTGCTGGTCCCGAGGCAGATGAGTGGTAGGAGGGCCTAGAAGAGCAAAGCTGTACCCCTCATGACAGCCAGGAAGCAGACAGCAAGGAGGACCCGAAGGAGAGGGAGGGGCTGGAGGACAAGCCATGGGCCCCAAGGCCCACCCCACGATCTTTTCCTTCCTGCTAGGTGCCACCTCCTGTTCCCATTACCATCTAATAATACTATGTCATTATGATCTCATCCATGGGTTATCTCTCTGATGAAGTTAGAGCCCTCATGATCCAGTTGCTTCTCTAAAAGCCATCAGCTGGCCTGTGGGACACATTTTAGACCAAAGTGTAACAGATGCTAGGTGGTCACCCGAGTCCTTGTCCCTGGTGATGTGAACAAGGTGGGCCACTGTGGGGCTGTCTGAGGACGCAGGTGTTGGTTTTCCTCAGCAATCAATTAATAGGCACAGCTGTGGGTGGGGACAGGGTCTGACCGCCCCAGGCTCTGGCTGGTGAGAGTGTGACCCACCCCACTTACCACCACAGGCACGGGCTCAATCTCCTCATCCGTGAAACAGTGCTCTCACCTCCCGGGCCTTGGACAGCTGTGCAAACATGGTGTGCCCTTACTGAGGCACACAGAGCCCAGTACTCAGCCCGAGACAAGCCAGTGTGCTTCTGAATCACACAGGGCTGGCCCAGGGAGGCATGCACAGCAGTGGACATGGCGTGGGCTTTGGTGCCAGGTCATTGTGGCTTTGAACCCAAGCTGTGTGACTCTGGGCAGCTTGCTCCACCTTTCTGAGCCCATTTCCTCTCCTGTGAACCTAATCTACCCTCAAGGCCGTGGTAAGGTCTGGATCTACGCCAGGCGAATGGTAGCACACTGAAGGCACTGTGCCCTTGAACTGTTCTGGACCTCAGTGCTCATCCTTGTCAAGGAGGGGAGAGGACTTGGGGTCCAGATCCAGGATTGCTGCAAGGGATTTTGAGGGAACTGATGACAGGAAGTTCTTGATGGGGGAAAGCCCAGGTGCCCAGCTGCTGTGGCCAGACAGAGCTACTCGGGGAGGGGTAACGGCCAGCCCCACTGTCCTGTGTCATCAGAGGAGGAGCTAGCTTTGCAGGGGGTTCTCCGGCTCCGTGGGCCCTCCATGGGTCACTGGACACCTGGCACAGATGCCTCTGCTGTGGGCATTCCCCAGGGCACTGACTTCCTCCCTCGGTATGTTAGGGTTTCCAGGAAGGGCTGGTGCAGACTCCCAGCTTGACTCTACTGGGAGCCCAGTGACCCCGAGTGTGCGTGTGCGTGTGTGTGCATGTACGTGTGTGTGCGTGAGTGCATGCATGTGTGCTTGTGCATGTGTGTGTCTGGAGGGGCACAGGGGGCAGCATCAGCTCCAGGGTTGCCCGTGGGAGGGAACTATTGCTAGCCATCCCTCCCCTCCCCGGTCACTGTGGTTGGACTGAATTTTGCTTACTGCCCAGATGGATTCAGACAAACCATGTCAAACAGCCATTTAGACTATTTTTACTCTTCAATCATTCATCGAGCTGTTCAGTGAATATTTCTTGGGTAATGACAATGTGCCAGACAGGGTCTGGGCTGTGTGGAGACAAGAGCAAAGGCGACAGACCAGCCCCAGCACTCACACTCGATGTGGTGGAAGCCTTGAATGTTGCTAAAGCTCCTACTATGTGCCGGGAAGGATTGTGGCCAGTGGGTCCTGGGGCACAACTGGCAACCAGGCAGACCGGCCCCTGACCTCAAGGAACTCGCAGTCTGTTCCACCTCTTGAGCAAATCAGAGCTGGCAAGGCAGCTGCTGTGTGTCGCAGGGGCATGGGTCTTGCAGGGCTCAGCGGGTCACAGCCTCGCTCTCTGGGAGAGGCAAGGGAAGGCCATGCAGTGCAGGAGGGAGGAGGCTGGGATGATGCCGGGCACTCGCTCCACTGCCCCTGGCTTGTTTGGTGCAAGTCTCCAGCTTCCTTAGCCTCAGTTTCCACATTTGCAAGACCTTGCGTGCGCCGTGTCTGTGCGGCCTGGAACGCAGTGAAAGACGCCTTTGTGTGAGAAGGACCGAGCAGCTCCACGCTGATCGCTGTGCTGTGAATTGGGGGCCACGCCTCAGCAGTGTGCGCAGCCTGCCCGTTACAGTTAGAGAAACTGGGAGTGGGCAATTTAGTTAAAAACATTAAATAAATAAGCCAGGTGTGGTGGCGCATCCCTGCAATCCCAGCACTCAGGAAGCTGAGGCAGGAGGATGATGAGTTTGAGACCAGCCTGGGCTATCCAGAGAGATCCTGTCTCAAAAACTAAACAAGCAGGCAAACACCTGCACAGACAAAAATCAAATCAACTACAGTGCCAAAGAATATGATGGGATCCCCAAGTGAGGGCAAAGGCTGGGGATTACAATGGGGGGCTGTAGAGGGTGTGAGACAGACACCTTGGCACTCTGGGGCCTCTGGCTGAGGGCCCTGAAAGTCCTGCTGTGACCCCTGTACACGTGACCACAGAGAGGCCCACCTGACCCACTGGGTCCGCTGCAGGTGACAGCTGACCAGACCAGCTGTGTAAGGAGCCTGCTCGGGCTTCTGTGCGGCACCTTCCAGTGCCCCTCGCCATCGCTGCGGCCCTCAGTGGCCCCTGAAGGTCCAAGCCGGGTCTCCTGAAGGGGTCCTGGGCCCCCACGCTGAAGGTAGGGCTCAGGTGCTCCCTTCCCATCATGCCTGTAGAGAAAGATGGAGCCTGGCAGGAAGGCTGCCTGGGGGAGCGAGCCTCCTAAAGTACATGTGCCGTGGTCCCTTCTGAGGCCCGCCACAGTCTCTGGGAGACAACCTGACCCCTCTCCCCAGCCAGACCTCCCTGTTCATTGTTCCAGCTCCTCCCCTGCCTGCTGGTTCCCTGCACCCCAGGGTGTGGCCGCACTGGACACTTGCAGTTCCTCAAATGAGCCCTGTGTTCTCTTCTACAGGACCCTCACGTGGACCACTGCTGCCCTGACCCAGGTCCCCGTCACTGCCACCCTGCACCCTGCACCAATGGGCTTCTGGGCCCTCAGCTTCCCCACCTGCGAAATGGGCTGGCGACTGTCTGGTGAGGACGGGGTTCCGCATGGGCCAAGTATCTGACACGGCATGAGAATTTTGATGTGGCTGTTTAGTTTCCCAGAGTTGCTAGGACAAGACGTCAGCAGCTGTGTGGGTAACAGAGAATGGTCATCCCCCCGGCCTGTGCTGCAGGCCCAACGTCCCGAGGGGCTGAGCGGATACTCTTCTGCTGCCCGCCGCCCAGGGCAGTCTCTGGCTCGAAGTCTGCAACTCCAGCCTCTCTGTCTTTCGTCACAGGCCCTGCCCCACGTCCCTCCTCTGCCCTTTTGTCTCCGTGGTCCTCCCCTCCTCCTTGAAGGACACCAGTCACACTGGATCGGGTCCCGCTTTCTTCCAGCCTGGCTGCATCTTAACTCGATCAGATCTGAGACAACTGTTTCTACCATCACCTTTGAGGCCCCTGGTGCACAGTGATTCTGGGGCAACGCTGGTCACGCAGTGCAATGGGTGTCTTCTTTATCGTCCTGCACACTGCAGTGACCCCGAGGGGTCAGTATGGTCACACCCATCCTCACAGGGAGGAAACAGGCTCAGGGGCCCAAGGCCAAATGGTGACCAAGGGTCACTGCAGGACACGTCCCCAGGTGTGATAGCCTCTGAGATGCACGTCGCCTCCCGCCACACAGCCCACATCCCTGGTGGTGAAGAGGCCTCTAAAGAAGATGAAAGAAAGAAAGTCCAAATGGGCTCCATATGTTTACAACTGAAAGGTCTCTCTGGAGAGCAGAGCATGAAATTTTAATATTTTGGGCAGGCGGGCAATACTTCTTGTCTAGACACAGAGAAGCGTTCAGTTGCAGAATCATTTTCAAGCTCCAGTCAGAGAGCGGCCTCCCCGCACGTTTGCCAGGCGAGGGGATCATTTGCTTCGCATCTGTCTGTGAGCAGACGTTGTTGCAGAGGCCCCAGGGCCTGCGGCAGGAGACCGGGGCCACCGCACATGACAAGGGACCCTGGAGAGGCCGGCACGTGGGTGGTTCCCGAGCAACTTTGCTGCTTACAAATCAATAGAAATGAGGAGGTTGCTTGGGACAGGGGCTGCAGGATCTTTGGGGCTCACATGGGCTCGTTAAACCTGTAATTCGCTCTCAGCACCGTGGGGTGGGAGCAGGAGGAGGGAGCGGGTGAGGGCCGGGCTGCGGCTGGCATCTCTCCTTGCACGTTACCAAGCCTGCTTGCTTGCCGCCTGGGAAGGCTCGTGGTCCTCTTGCCAGGGGCCTCTTGTCCCTCTCGAGGGGCCACAGAAAAGGGCAGCTGGAGCGCCATCCCTGATCTCTGAGCTGCGTGTCCTGCAGCCAGTTCCTCCCCTCTCTGTGCCACAGGATCCTCGCTGATAAATGAGCTCTGGCTGCCATGGTTGGCAGGCTTGGTCTCTTGAGCCCCCACACTCCCCACAGGGCTCCCGTGGGGAATCACCAAGGAGGAGGCCAGGGGCCGATGAGGATAACCCCCTGGGGCTTTGGGGTACAGCTGCCGCTCTTCGTTGTTCCTTTAGGATTGGGCCACACAGCACCAAGCAATTTTGCCTCTGGAAGGCGGGGAAACTGAGGCTCAGAGCCCGGCAGCAGCAAAGCCAGGCACTGGACTCCAGTGTCCCCGCCTTCCTGGCTCCCAGTCCTCTGCACCTCCGTGTACCAGACCCTTCCTGGGCTCCTGCAGTGTCCGGGGCTGGCGCTGTCAGCTCGTGGTCCAGGGCCTTAAACCAGCAGGGCTGCGAGTGCTGAACAGGCCAGAGGCCCTGCCCCGTCCTTTCCTAAGCCTTCATGCAGCGACATGAAGAACGTCTATTGAGCAACTAGTGCATGCCACGTGCCTTTGAAGCCTCAAGCTGCTGTGTGCTCCGTGTCTTTATTTCCTGAAGGGAACCTGTGGTGAGGGGAGGGGCGAGGCCTCCGTCACACCAAGGCCTTTGTAACTCCGTTGCCCAGGCCCTCCAGGGCCCTGCAGACTTTGTCCTCCTCTCCAGAGCCCTCGTAGGCTGTGGCGTCTGGTGGGACTCACACCATTCACCTTACCCCAGCAGAGCAGAGTAGCCGGCACCGGGATTGCAGGTCGCAGGCTCTGTGGCCCAGTTTGAGTTGGTTCTGTTGTCTACTTATCGAAACTGAGTGTTGCTTTCTTCTGAAATATCCATGCAAGGGCTTGGAGATGCTTGCTGACCCGGCCACAGGCCCTTCCGGTACCGTCGCTCATTAGCCTCCTGCTGTGTTCCCGGCTTTGAGCTCAGGACTCTGGGTTGCCCCCACAGCCTTAGGACGACCCTCTGAAGAGCAGCAGCCTCCTCCATTCCTCAGACATAGGGAACGAGGAGCCCCAGGCGGGTGGATGCCAGACCGCTGCACCCTATTCCTCGAGGGAAGGGAAGGCGGGTAAGGTGTAGTGGGTAGGGTGCTAATCAACTGTCATGCGACTGTCCTGTTACTGGGTAGGCCCAGCACCACCACAGGGTCCCTAGAGGAGGACAGGAGGTGGCAGCGTCTGTGTTGGGGGCTGTAGTGTGTGGTGAGAAAGATGTAACGTTGCCCACTTTGAGCGTGGAGGAAGGGGCCACAGGTGAGTCCTTGGGAGCTTTCAGAAGGAGCACAAAGTTGCCAACGTTTGGCTTAGAGACCCATGCACCTTTCCAGACCGGCCTCCTCCGGGACTGTAAGATCACAGGTGCGGTCTCTAGCCAAGAGACAGGTGCAACTCGGTTACTCACCTAGGGCCACGTTCCTGGTCAAAGATGGGTCTGAGCTTCAGCCTGGAATTCAGTGATTGGTTAGCAGTGACACTGGGAATAAGGCTGGCAAAGCCAAAGCGATCCTGGGAGCTTTGCTGGTCCCAAGAAGAAAGGAAAGCTTTCTTCCTTTGGGACTGCCAATGGGGGTGGGGACAGGAGGTGTCAGACTGGAGGCTCCAGAGTTCGTTCACCACCGCGAGTGTAGGTCTGCAGAATGACCGCGAGAACGCAGATGTGAGGACAAACGGGATGACACAGCCTGTGTGCCCCTGGATACCGCCTTGCCTGAGACCCAGATCTTTCCATCCTGAGAACTGAGCAGTGTCCCTTTGCTCAAGCCTCTGAGCCAGACTTTTCCATCACCGCTACAAATGGGCAGCCTCTGGGCCGTCTGGGGATCTGACTGTGACTTTTGAAAGCCTGAGGGATCTGAATGCGGTCTCTCTTCTCTGTGCAATCCTCGTTCAGAGTTTCAGAGAGAATAGAGTCAGACGTCCAAGGGACTTAGAACCTCACCTACTCTGACAATGGCACAGCCCCAAGAAGCCTTTGGTCCTTTGTTTGCTACTTTTTTACAGGGATGGAGGGAGGGGAGGTGTCTTGCCCAAGGTCATACAACTGAACGCGACAGTCGAAACTACCCCGTGGCTTTCCTTCCCTCATTGCCCGCTCTGCACTTCCATGAGGAAGGGCTTCGAGTCTATAATCTTGGAGGGTTTCTCTGCTCTGGGATTCAGGAAAGTACCTGCCTGGGTTTTGCCCGCTCCTCACCGGCCTGAACTACAGGTGTCCCGGCCAGCCCACGATGCATCTGGAAGTCAGGCTGCAGGACCGCCCCCTGCTCCACTGCGCCTGTGTGCTTAATATTTCCCAGGACAGGCTTTTGCCCTGCTCCCCCAGCTTGCGGGTCCCCTCACGGCACTGTGATGAGAGGAGGGTGCTCGGAGGCTCTGCCAGCCACCCCGCCATCTGCAGGCTCCTTCTCACTTCCGCTAGGGGCAGCTACACTCACCTGCAGCTCAGAGCCAAGAGGGCCCAGGCCGCAGGTCTGCGGGACCCAGCTGCATCCACCAGCCAGGCTAGGGGCGTCCCCTGCGTCTCCTTCTTCCTCTCACTCCTTTCTTTGGGATTTTGGAGCCTCAGCAGCATTTTTAAAATCTCCTCTTGCAGCACTTTCCAGTGCTCTTTCTGGGACCACCTGCCTCTCCCTGTGAGCTGGTCTAGGCGGACTCCGTGTCACTCCTAACACACGTGATTCAGTGAGCATCGCGCTGCCAGGAAGTGTGGGTGACTCCTTCAGTCCAGGTGTCATGGAGCTGACGTCCGTTTCATTCTGGAGGAAACTGAGGACCAGAATGGTGAAGCAGCCTGGCACATGGGTGGCTTGGCTGGGCTCCGCCTCTGTGTGTTCTTTCTCCCCCAGGGGTCCCATTGGCACCGTGAGCACTAGACAGGCACAGCCATGAGGGGACACTGCTCATGACCCCTGGGGACAGGGGTGGAACCTGAGGATCAAGCCGAGAGCAGCCTCTCCAGCATGGCCCAGGTCTTCTGGACGGGGCACGTGAGCCGAAGGAGGCGGCTCTTTGTGAAGCACAGGAAATCAGCGGCAGGAGCGTGCCCGGCAGCTTCGCTTTCCTCGGTATCACAGTAGGGCTCCGCTCCTCCTGTTTCCAGCCAAACATTTTGGAAACTTGCGGAGGCGCCAGCCCATACAGTCTCTGGAGGCAACCGCTCCTCTAGCTGCGCGTGCACAGCCGGAAGGAAGGAGCTCGCTGCTGCCAGCCTCTCCACACTCGGCTCCTGGGCTGCTCCGCTCACTCCTGAGCTCAGGGTCTGGAAAGCGTCTCGCTGGGACCTGAACTTCTTGGAGAGCCTGAGCCGCAGAGCTCCGCAGGAAGGCGCGCGGAGCGGGGCCGGGTTGGCAGTGTGTACAAACCCAGCTGCCACTGGTTGGCAGGAAGTGACACCCACCGAGGGCTGCGCGTGTGGGCGCCCTGCTGGGTGGCTGCCTGCATGTCTGCCATCGCCGTCGCCTCCACGAGGTCTTCGCAGCGCTGCGTCTGTCGCTGTGTCCGAGAGAGACTTCAAGGCAGCGCCTGCGCCTGGCCAGGAGGGATGGCCCAGCTCCCTCTGCAGGAACCAGGATGGACATAAGAGCATCTGCCCACTCATGCGTAAACTTCTTGGTAAGCACCCTGGGCCAGAGCCTGTCCTGGCCCTGGGGTCCAGCCACAAACAGGACAGGGATGGGGGCATCTTTTCTCCTGGAAGACGCACAAGGCTGCAGAGAAGCCGTGTGAGCACAGTGCTGAAGAGCGATGATCTGTGAGAAGGGGCGGGGACCTGAGCCGGGGGCAGGTCGGCTCCCTCTGCGCGAAGGCTGGGAGGACACACGGTCCGCGGGGGCTTGGATTCCAGGGCTGCCTGCAGCTCTGGCCATATGTACTCACCAAGACCCCTTCCACAGCCCAGGAAACTGAAACTGAGGCACGGAGAGGGGATAAACCACTTAGCCCAAATCATAGGGGTAAGGCCAAGCACAGCCAGGATCCAAACCTAAGCCCCGGCCCAGAGCCCTCACACGGAGCTGGAGTCCTATCCCTGGGCCGCACAGCAGCCTTGGCTCCAAATTAAGGTCCTGTGTGCCTCTGAAGCCCGAGGCATGAGCCCTGGGCACCGCCAGGCCGACTGACCAGTCCACATCCTTGTCAAGGGCCCCCCGCAGTGTCCGTGCCTGGCTCATTGTGGTCACACACCCCAGGCAAGGCTACGCCAGGCACCCACAGCACCTGCCCACTTGTCCTGGAGTCTGGCCTCAGTCCTGCCTGAGGAGTGGGTAGCATGCCTCAGTGATGCCATCAGTGATGTCTCGGTGACATCACTGTGGCAAGAAGTCTGTCCAGGCCACAGTTCTGTCTCAGATGCCCCCGAAGCCCCCGCCAACCTTGCTGCACCCCGCAGTGAACTCAGCCCTGAGCATCTGTGAACGTCGAGGTGGAACCTCGCTGCTCCTCGCCGGGCCACCCCTGGTGAGACCGGTGCACACACGCGAGTGCTGTCCCCGAAGACTCCCACAGTGACTGCCGCCCCGCCATTTCTTACTCCCCGGGGCCCTGGGCTGCCCTCCGGGTGCTGTCTCCCTTCACAGTTGCTTCTGCTCAGAAAAACCCAAAGCAAGCAAGCTTCTGACAGCACATAGGAGGGCCAGGGCCCTGCCAAGGCCCCGCCGGCCCAGTAGCTTTCCTTGGCCAGGACCCCCACAGCCGCCCCTGGCCTGGAGGATGTCATCAGCCCCTACCAGCACAGACAAGGCCAGAGGTCTTATGGAAGCCCAAGGGAGCCGAAAAGAGAGAAAATAAAGCACATTTCATTAATCTTTAGGTAGGAAAATCATTGGCTCAGGCCTCCCTTTTATTTTTCTTCTACATTCAGGGAACTTTTTTTCCACGCTCAGCCCCTCGGCTAATTAAATCCTGTACCAAGTGGTGGAGAAGGATCCGCTGGGTTTGCACTCTGGGTTTGTCTCATCCGGCAAACTGGGGTTTCTGGGGCTGAGCTCCCTGGGCCCCCTCCCTCTCTCAGCCCATCTTTGTCTCCATTTCTGAACTGGTACCATTTTTTGAGCCTGAGCTCATGGGATATTTAGGGTTGACATGAGAGTGATTGGCTGTGCATATAAATATTGTGGCTGTGAAGTCACTTCAGACGCTGGGGTGGGGAGCGGCTGAGGGACAACCTATTCTCCAACCCGACGAAGCCCTTCTAATCACATCCTTTCTGGAATGTCTACTGGAAACTTGTTGTATTAAGATGCAAAGCTATTTGTTAAAGTTGTCAAACTGCAACTGAAAAACACAATTTTTTTTCCCCAGCATATTTTTTTCTCTCTCATCGCCAAGAAAATTGAAGTATTAAATGCTGCAGACAATTATGCTTCACGGAGCATTGTCGTGTCTGTGGGCTTTTCTGACGCTTGCGGTAGCCTCTAATGAGATTCGGGGTTGTCTGTATGTGGGGGCCCCAGCTTAATGCAATTTGGAAACTAATCATATTTAATTAGGTTGTACTATTAGGGAAAAGCCAAGCAAATGGAAGAATTGTGCCACATACTTGGGAAACTTACAAAAGCAGTATCACCAAACAGAGTTACTCCTGGTGAGATGAGGAGAGTCATTTGCACTGTGTTTGAAAGATTTGATTCCCTTCCGCCCTGGAGAGGCCTTGGGGATTGACTCTTTCCTAAGGTGCTGCGTTTTAATTGTTCCTGGCTTGCTGGCACCTTTGGGCTGCCCCTCTAAGCCTGGAGGGCGCTTTATTTTCAGGTAATGCCTGGAGGATTCTCTAGCACTTGGGCACCAGCTGTGGCAGCACACCCACCGTGTCTCATTTTCTTTTTTCTTTTTTTTTGTTTTGTTTTCAAGTTGCTTTTTTTTTTTTAATTTGCAAAGAATCTACAAAAATTTCAATAGAAGAGACAAGCAGGTTTAGTCAGGCCTCATTTTCTTCAGGCGCGTGGTTTGAAGGCGGCCCCAGTGGCTGCATCAGGAGTCCGTGGGGCCCTCTCCAGGTCCACAGCCCTGAAAACCTCAGTGTGTCAGGCTTTAAGGACCTACAGGGAAGTAACCAGTTGAGGCCTGCTGGGACATAGACTGCATAAGTCCAAGTTCAAATGTTCTTTCTTTTTCTTTGACTTTTTTTTTGGTCTTTTTGAGACAGGGGTTCGCTATGTGGTTCAGGCTGGCCTTGAGCTCACTTTGTAGCCCAGGCTGGTTTTGAACTTGCAACGATCCTCCTGCCTCAGCCTCCTGAGTGCTGGGATCACAGGCATGCGCCACCCCACTAAGCTCCAGGTTCAAATTTGATTTATGACTGTTAGGAAAGTTGCAAAGTCCTGAGAGGAAAACTATCACCCCCAACTACCTGAGTTCCAGTGATGGTGCTCCAGGGTGAGAAAACATTCATGGAAGCACCTAGAGGGGCTGGGTACCAGCTGTCTCCATGAGGGTAACGACTGTGTTCCAGTCATTCGGTTCACTCCGGACCCAGCCTCCGGAGAGAGGAGCACCCAGCTTGCCTCCTGTGAGCCTTCCTTTCCCATCCGTAAGAAGAGGAAATGAACACGTAATTAATTGATTAATTCACTTATTCCTACTGTATTTTATCTGCAGCCATTGCAGATTAAAAGAAAAACCAAAAAACGAAAAATAACTAGTAAGAGATGCCTGTCCCTGAGAGGCAGGGAAGCCTTAGAAAGCAGAGCCTGAGGCAAGAATTGCGTGACTGATGTGCTACTGCGGAGGTACAAGCTTGGTGGGGGGGAGGTGACGGGAAAGGGACACCGGCTGCTGGGCCCCAAAACTGGGCAGGGATCTGAAGTGCTGCCTGGCAGGGCGTTCACTGGGCCTTTACACCGCACTGGAAAGCCTGCAAGTGAGGGATCGTTAGAATAGAGAATCAGCAGGCGGGGGACTCTGAGGAGGTTGCACCCAGCTTGTGACCCAAGATGGGGGAACAGATGAATAGAAAGGCAGGTACCAGGTCCAGCGGACTGTGACATCACAGAGGGATCATGGGAGCATCCCAGATGGCCTAGGGGTGCAGATGGATTCTGGGAAGAAGATGCATGCATCCTGACACCCAACAGATGAGTAGACGTTGGCCAGAGACGGTGTCACAGTTACTTTTGTTACTAGAATAAAATATCCGGCACTCACAATTTAAGGGAGAGGTTTCTTCTAGCTCACAGTTACCTGGCTCCAGGGCGGGAACAGCAGGGTGGGAAGACTGGGGTACAGGGCGGCTGCTCAGCCAGGAAGCAGATAGCAAAGAAGGAGTCAGGCACAAGAACACCCGTCCAGGTCACGGCCCCAGCGGCCCCATTCTGGCCAGGCCCTGCCTCCCAACAGCACCTGCAGCTGCTCAGCTCATCACTGAATGAACCCCTGGTGAGCTGACCCCCGCCCACGATCTGGTCACCTTCCACACACATGGGAATCTGGGGAACACTTTAGATCTAAACCACGGCAGGACGACTGGGCACGGGAAAAGCCTCCAGGCAGAGGCACAAGTGGTGAAGGCTGCAGGCAGGGGAAGCCTGGGGGAATCGGAAGGGGCCATCGGCTCAGCGTGACTGGGGAGGAGAGGAGGCACAGAGCGCCTGAGAGGGGAGAGCGGAGCCCAGACACAGCCCAGGCCGTGCTGCAGGGAGGGGCCAGACTGTGTCCCCCAGCAGTGGGGGCTCGCCTCTCGCCCTGCTGGCCAGGGCTCTCGGGTGGCAATCTGCTGCTCTGTTTACTGCTTTCTTTCTCTTTCTTCTCTCTCCTGCCTTTCAGGCTGAGTGCCCAGGGAAATTCCAGAGCCAGCGCTGTCTCCAGACATGAGGGGTGAGAAAGTCCCATCTTCCTTGCTAGACTCTTAACGAGTCACCCTCACACCTCGCCGGCCACAGGGGACAGCAGATGGAGCCAAGAGCTGGCAGCCGGGCTCCTCTGCTGACCCAGAATAGAGCAGGAGGAGGCACAGGCTCCTGTGTGGGGGGAGGATGCTGGATTGTGATCTTTGTAGTAAGCCTGGCTGTCAGGCTAAGGGAAGTGGTGATGCGAGGTGGATCAGCATCGGGGGGAGGGGCGACCCTGGGAAGTGGGTTGTGGAAGATTTGGAAAGTCTTTTCCTTCCAGCACAGCTCCACTGGAGACCGTTAGGACTGTCCACCAGAGTTTCCCAGCCTCACTTCTGCTAGCACACCCGCTCCTGATAAACCCAACTCTGACCTATCCAGTCAGAATGGGCAGCTTTTCAAGCTACTGTGATGGGCTCAGGGATGGGCACATGACTCAAAACTGGACCAATCAGAAGTCCAAGACCAAGACTCCCAGGCAGGTGCTTCAATGAATGAAGGAAGAAGTCCCAAACCCCTATGAGCCTCAGTCTTTGGGTGTGAGAGGCACAATTATGGCCTCTCCAGTTGTACTGCATGTATTCTTTGTGTTTGGCAATTTGCACCTGGACATTCACTCGCATCGCCACATGGGCGATAATCTGTTCCCGTCCCTTCCTGTTAGTCCTTGGTGTGCAACTGTGCCACCCCTTGTTTACCCATCCACCCCGCAATGGATGCTCGTTTGTGTTGCTGCCAGTTGTTAACTACTACAAATGTCTTATTCCGTTCTGTGCAACTATGAAACAATACCTGAGACCAAGTGATTTATAATGACCAGAAAAGCTCATGGTTTTGGAGGCCAGGAAGTTCAAAATCAAGGGGCCACAAATGCCAAAGACTTTGTTCCTGGGTCGTTCCACAGCAGAAGGTGAAAAGGCAATAGAGGGGGAGAGAGCAAGAGGTGGTGCCTACAGCCTCAAACTCTTCTAATCAATGCTGATTTGTCCATGGAAGTGGGGCCCCCAGAGCCAATCAGCTCTCGATGGTCCCTGCTCCAAACGCTGCTCCACTGGGGACCGCTTCAGACCGTGCTGGTAATGAGTAACCTTCTCTGAGGGTTTGTGTATGGTTCTTAGGCAGGACAGATGCCCCATTACCATCTGCTAGACAAGGCTAGTGTATGTCTGGCCTGTCTGGGTTCTTCCTTTGGTTCATCTCTGACTGGTGGATTTCAGTGTCATAAATGTTCTTTAAAAACCTTTTCCGCAGGACGTCTCCTCCTGGCGTGCCTACCTGGTGTCTCTCGGGAGTGGGAGTCCCTGCTGCTGTGCTGACGTCTGAAGGCCGTTGTGACTGGCTGTGCTCTTTGCTGCATACTTCATTCCTTGGGACTTTTTTCTTTTCTTCTTCTTTTTTCTTTTTTTCTTATCTTCTGGCATTAGACACTACTGCAGCAAAGCCTGGAGACCATCTTGCAGTCCCCTGCTTTTTGAGAATGTTTTTACTTTGCCTGAATGTTTGAAGAAATCCTATCCTTCAAACTTATTCACTCCACTAGGATATGTCTCAATGTGGAATATTTAAATTTTTTTTTTCTTGGACCATAATGCTCTTTTCCCCCTTAATTTAAACTTTTAGAGGCTTATCTTCATTTAAGAGAAATCCTCCTGTTTCACATATTTTTAAAATATCTCACTATTTTAGAGATTTTTCACTCCAGAACACTCAAAAAACCTTAGACCGTATCACCTATAATAGCCTTCCAGGCCTGCTTATTTTTGCTTTTTTTGTGTCTATTCATTTCCTCGCAGGCCTTTTCTCAATGCCAAGGATTTGATTCCAGTCCTGCCTATTCTGTCCTCTGTTAGTTGTCCTTCACCTCTTAGTTAGGTAATGAATTTATTTTGTTTTTAACCTGTTCTCCCGAGGACAGTTGAGTTACTCCACTTTCCTCTACTTTCTTTGCAGCCTCTTTTCTGGCTTGAGAGAGACCATCAGTTTGTCACCTTTGGGTTCAGAATCTGCACTGGCGTCTCTCACCCTCTAAGTACTGCTTTAGGTGGCCCCACAGTCATATGTTTCAGTTTGATTACATTTATATAAACATTTTTCATATTTGTGGGCTTTTTGATGATGTATGCATTATTTAGAGCCGTGTTGTGCAGTATCCAAGCTACTTGGGGATAGGTACATTTTTGTCATTCATTTCCGGTTAAATTCCATCGTTTCTCTTTCTGCAGTGCCTTGAAGGTGCGATCCGTTCATCTCTGTGCCCCCCATCATTCCTGACGAGGAGTCAGTCACCGGCCTGTCATTTCCTGAACGTGATGCTCCTTTTACTTCTGGTTGTTTTAGTATTTTCTTTTAAAAAGTTTAGCTCTGATGAATCTAAACTGGTACCATAAGAAACAGTGTTTAGTCGTAATTAAGAGCGCCGAGTCTGGAGCCGGAGACCTGAGTTTTAATTCTGTTTGTGGCAGCATTAGCTGGGACGAGAACTCAGCTCTGTAAGCCTTGTTTTCTGCGTCTGTGCAGTGAGGCTGCAGGCTGGGTCTCCCCGGCACGCACAGCTGTGGAGATGAAACTGCTCAGTCTGTCTCCTGCTTTCCTGCTCTCCCTGCCGGGGGACATTTTATCTGGGCCTTCAAGGGCCACCTCCCTGCACATTTCCTCAGGGGGTTTATATTTCTGCCCTATTGTGGAAAGTCCAAGTACAAGGAAACCAGAAGAACTGAGGGATGCTAAATGGATGTGTTCAAAAAGTGAAAGGGGAGAGGAACTAGAAAGTCAAGGGGCTGAGAGAGTTCTGAAACCCCTGTGGGTTCGGAGAAGAGGAAGGGGCTTTCAAGGGCAGCAGTGTTGCTGTGGGCAAGAGACAGATCCTGGCAAAGTTCTTGGAGTGATTCCACAGCTTGGGATCAGTGGGCAGCCGGGTTTCGAATGCAACTCAGTGTGGAAGCCGGACAGTTTGGGGCTTCAGATGTCATTTGTGCAGTAGGATTAAAGGATGCAAAGAGCCGAGCAAGTGCCTGGCCCGTAGCAGGTGCCATAACAGAGCCTGTGTTCCTCTAGCTGCCCATAGGGGAATCCCGTACGGACGCAGACTGAGCACAAGACACTAGAAGCTGTGTCAGGAATGACGCCCTCTGCACACATTCGTCCGATGCCTACTGCCTGTCAGCTTTTGTCCAACGACTCAGGGATGTAGCTGGGAGCCCAGACTCGGTTAAGGACCCAGTGTGACAAAGCTCAATGTCACCTTTATGTAGCTTTCCCAGAAGGCTGACACTGAAACACAGCGACCTAGGCAGGCTTCTCAGGCCACCGGGCAGGTTTGGGGACTTCAGAGGGAGGCGTGGTACTCTGGGTAGGATGTGGAGAAAGCTTCGCAAGGAAAGTCACAGTACGGAAGCTTGGTGGAGAAGAGGCTGGCCTGGGAGGAGGTGGCCGCCTCCTCCTGAGTGGACAGACTTCGGCAGTGTATTTCCAGTACACATCGTGCATGTGCAGCTTGTAATTTGCACTCAGTGGATGTAGTCAAAGTGGTTTAGATCACAAGCCACTGGAAGTCACATAAACTACTGAAACCAGAGAAGGAAGGCTTTAAAAATTAGGTAACAGGAACCTTGAGGATGGAGGTTGGGCTGTTACTTACAGTTGTGTATGACCGGAAAAGGGACTTCACCTACTCTTCTCTGGGTTGGGCTCATGTCTCCATCCATCCATCCATCCATCCATCCTTCATCTTTCTTTCTTTTATCATTTCTATCTAAATATCTATCTATCTGTCTGTCTGTCTAATATCTATCTACTTATCTTTTACCTACCATCTATATACTTATTCATCTATCATCTATCTTTGTTAAGGAAAACAGAACGTTCCAGATATATTTAAAATGCTTTTTCTTTCACCTTGTTGGAAGCCTAAGAGGGGGCATTTTCAGGAGACCTGGTGGCTCCCTAGAAGAAAACTCACAGATGCCTGGGGCCCTTGGAAGACTGGGCACCTGAAGTTCTTTGCCTCATGCTGGTCCATGCAGCCTCCAGCGGTGTGGGAATCCGTCTGTTACCACGTGGGTGCCCCTGCCCTTTAGCGGCTCCAGCAGCTCTAATCCCTGTACTTCTCTGTAGCGCCTGTCTGTCTCCCAAGTTTTGGGGGTGTCAATCTGCCCTGTGACCTCCATTCTGCAAGGAAGTTAAGAGGAGTTGTTGATTTCAGTTTATTCAGCTTTATTTTTCCTTTCTTGTTGTCAAGACTAGACCGATGATTTATAAGCACTTTAGGTGTTGGAGGAAAAACTGGCTGTCTCCAGAATACATTTCACAATCAGATCGTAATGCGGTTTACGGCCAGTTACTCACAGCTTTCTGACACGCTCACATCAAAGGCACAAATGACACCTTGCATGAACTTGCTGCAGAAGTGCCGGTGATCCCGGGCCTCCTGCAAGTGAGGGCAGGTGACTGCAGCCCAGCTTCGCAGCCAGAGGCCCTGCAGCAGTGTCGGGGAGCTGGGCCCTGGCAGTGTAGTTTGTGCAGCACGTGGCCCAGGCTGAGGCAGGACCTGAGTATGACGCCTCCCAAAATTTCCCATCCCGCGCTTCCCTCGCCCTGGCCCAGGCCCCAGTTATGAGCTCAGGGTCCACACTGCCACAGCTTGTCCTCATCCTTTACCTGCCAGCGAGTGACCTTGGATGACAGAATGACCTTTGGTGCCTCAGTGTCCTTGCTTGCACTGTGGCAATAAGGACAGTAAACTTGCTGGGGGTCAATGTGAGTGTTCAATGAATGAATGTGGATGAAACCCCTTAGGACAGGGCCTGGCACTGTGCAAGCGCTCGGCAGCGCCACCTGACCTTATCGTCCTCTTCCCGAGCCTGAGGCAGAAGCTGGAGCCCACTGGACCCCCTCGCTGTCCCTATGTTTACCTGCAGCTGGTCCCCTCCCCTCAGCCACCCTCTGCTCCAAAGGCTCGGCCTGTGCACAGCCCACAGTGCCCAGGAGCACAGGTGGAAGGGCCAGGCCGCAGGGCTCGAGGCGGGGCCTGGCGTGTTTCCAGGTGGCTGCTGCACGCTGGGGGAAGCCGCACCTGACTGCACATTGTCACCCTCTGCCCCCCTCCCGTCCTCACACTCCACTCTGCTTGCTGGAGTCACTGCCTAATGAGTCCCCCGGTCCCCGCCTGTGGCTCTTGCTCTGGGGAGCCAAAATAAGTCAGCTCATGGCCACTGGCCTTTGTCAAGCAGAAGCCCTCTCTGCACTGTCTTCCATGGCACCCATCTCGTGCGGAGGTGGTGACGGCCCACCTGGGCAGTCCCAGCATCCTTCAGTCAGAAATGGCTCCAAGCTGCATGCCGAGGCACCGCTTTGGAAAGCGCTGGGACTGGCCCTCCTCCGAGGCTTGGGCCGTCCGCGCTGAGACATGCCCTGCCCCAGTGTGGCCCACACCAGGCGGAGGAGGGGGTTTGTTGGTGACTGAGGAAGGGAGCTCATCTCCACTCCGTGTCAGGCAGACTGACGTGACCAAGGCTGCTGAGCCTCAGGCGGCTTGTGTGTGAAATGGGCGGAGAGCCGGCAGCACGCACAGCTGGGCCGCGAGCGCAGGAAGAGGTGACGGGGCCAAGGGCTGCGCTCTCACTTCTGTGCCTGTTCAGGGGCTCCATACCTGGGGGGAGACGCGCCCGCAGGGCTGCAGGGGTCAGAGCAGAGGGAGCCCATTTCTGGGGTGTGGAGGGAGCTCTGTGGTGTGGAGGTGTCCTGCTGCCTGACTTGGGGACTGGCTGCAGGGTGCATGTATGGGACAGCGCAGCTGGCACTGAGCAGCAGGGGCATTCAGTGGACCTTCTCAGTTCAGGGTGAGGCTGAAGGAAGCCCATCCGCCGCCACCTCCCCGTCCTCAGGCGAGCTGGGTGGGTATCATTGGTACCAAACCCAAGTTATCTGCATCCCCACTGAAAATACCGAAATCCAGACTGCTCTACCTTTATGAGAAAGAAAAGCAATTACTGACCCGTGGAACCCCAGGGAAGGAGGTCCACCCAAAAGAACCCTGTAGAGATATTTCCTAATTTGCATCGTGGTGACTTTTGATAATGCTGTCTTATTGGACGCTAATCAAAGTAGGCACTTTTGCCCTCAAGAAAATAAATTTCCTCTTAAGGATATGGCAGAGAGATGCAGACAGGAAATTTTATCATCACAAAAAAAAAAATATATATATATATATATCCAGAAGGGATTGAAGAATCTGACTTCTCCTTCATGCCAGGCAGCTGGAATTTTGACGGTTCGCTGACAAAAGAAAGAATATCTGAGCAAAACACGCCTTCCGAGCCGGAGGATGCCTGCCTGGTGAGCGGAGTCGGGGAAGAGGGTAGACATGTGCTTTGACACCCACCTTCCCCATTGACCTGGGTTTCCTTCCTCCCCTCCTCTCTCCGGCCCGCTGCCCCCCTCCATGTCTATTCCCACCCCTCCTCAGCCACCCGCTCCTTCCCCAGGCAGGCCCCCCTTTCCTGTCGCGTGTCCTCTGTGGGCCCTGCTGCACCTGAGAGCTCGGGCACCTCGCTGCCCACTCATTTTGGCCCATCACCCCCCACGGTACTGAGGCCTGTCATAGCCGGCTTCAGGCATGGTGGGACCCAGGGATCGAACGACCTCACAAGGAACGTCTCTCTCTCCATCCTTCGGCTATGTTCTTCTCCACGTGGGTTCTATTCTCCAGCATGTGCTTCCCATGCAGTGACTCTCAGGAGCCCCCAGTTTATATTCCTGCTCCCTAACATCCCCAGTAGGGAGGGTACCTCACTTTACCAAATTTCTCTTGACATTTTCTGTGCCTGTCTTTCATTGGCTGGGCTGGGGTCACATGCTCATCCACGAGCCACTCACTAGAGCTAGGAAGATGGGAGGGATGAAGATCCACGGTTGGCTAATCCTGGTCATGGATCTGCTCTGGGGTGGAGAGGCGGGAGAAACAGCCCCCACAGGGAAGCCAGGGCTGTCAGAGGAGTGTGGGTGCGTCCTGCAGCCAGCTCCACACTACTGCTGTGTGAGAGAGTGTCACGCAGCCCCTGAGGCTGTGTCCTCAGCTGGGATCAGGGCCACGTAGCTTCTTTTGACAGGAACCCAAACTTGATTCCGGGCATAGACTTCGGGGTCAGATGGAACTGGATTCAAATCCGAATCCAGGTATGGTGACTCACACCTTCTCCTGGCCATGGCAGCATCGGGGAGCCCTGGTCTCAGGGGTGCATGCTCTGAACATCCGTGTTCCGCTGACCCTGTCACGGGAGCCGTAGTGCACATGGAAGGCTTCATGCTTTCATTCTGCAGTGGGCCCGCGGAGGGGTGCGGATCCGCCCCTGACGTGTGTGTTGAAGGTCTGGGGTGCAGTGAGCACTCTCTCGGTCCCCTGCAGTCACAACCAGGAGCCCAGACAGGCGGCCCCTGTCCCTTCCCATTTCCTTCCCCATTCTCCCCTCCTCTTCACAGCATGGGCGCTCATCTTTCCTGCGTTCTTGCCCATGGGTGTGCTGGCCGCTGTTTTGACCCCAGTGCCCACCAGCCAATGCCTCCCAGCCTCTGCTCTGCCACTTGCCACAGCGACAGTGAGGACGGCTCTGCCCACTCCATTGCCCCAGAGGGTCTGGGTCCTTTGGGGAATCCCCCAACCGTCACAGAAGCCAGCATCCCCTCATCCTGGGGCCAAGCTGGCAAGTGTCCTCCCTTGGCCCTGGAGTCGGGAGTCTGCCCTGCTGATGGCAGCAGCGTCCTCCCTCCCCAGGCCGCGGCCTCTTCCCAGGGCACCAGAGCCGGGTTTCCGTCCCCCTAGACAAAGCCAAACTATAGACATTTATGCTGCTCCCAGACAGTCAGTAATTTTGACCTAATTTCTTCTCTTCGTGGTATAGGCCAGTGAAGCCCTGCGTCTGGCATGGCACCCAGGGCACATGGGCTGGGGATCCGTCCCTACAGAGGCACTGACAGTGTCGCCCTCGTTCTGTCTCTGGATGATATATGGGCGAGTTTCATCTTTCAGGTTGTTTCAATTTCTACAAATGCTGCCAGGTGCCCTCAGTGGAGGGGCATCCCTGGGATTGAGCTCTCCCTGTCTCTGCGTGTCCCCCATCACCTGTCCTTGAGGCCCCTCCGCATCCTGGTTGAACCAAGAGTTTCAGATGAGTGCTGGCCCCCCAGACAGGCCTCTGACGCAGGTTGACATTCCAGTCACTGTTTGTTTGCAGTTGCTTTGGGTTTGAGAATTTTACAAAATGTTTCTGTGGGTTGCAGCCATGTTCATGTCCAAAATGAAACCTCAGGGACTGTGTTCCTCCTTCCCACAAATACTTCTGAATATTTCCAAAGGTGTAGGTACAGATCTGTGTGGTCGCAGGCCTCAAGGGACCTATTTGACCTCGGGAGGCCTCAGATCACCTATGCTGTGAAATGGGGCTGCTGGGAAGCCCGGGGGCCTCTTGGGACAACCCTGGGTTTGCAGGAAAAGGTTGTAGGAAGGTGGAGGTGGGTAGGAAAGGTTCCCAGCTTGCCTGAGCCACCTCTGAGTCCCCAGAGACACCGATGGAGCTGCACACTGGCCCTCCCGAGGACTCAACTTACTACTGGGTGAATTCCTCTAGTGTAGGGTGACTGACTTGCCCTGGTTTGCCAGGATTGTCTCAACTTTAGCACTGAAAGTCCTGCCTCCCAGAAAAACACTTTAGTCCCAGGGAACACAGGCCAGTTGGTCACTTGATTTTGTCATTATCAGTAGAGCGGAGATAATAATAGTAGCTGGTGAAGACTAAATGCAAGGAAAATGCAGTTGGCCGGAGAGAGCACAACACAGGCGAGCTCAGCAGCATAAAGCGAGGAGTCCACCTGCCCGCGGCCTCGGCTCGCCCTCCTGCCTCCCTCCGGTCCTCCCTCCATGGCCCTTGAGGGTCAGAAACCCACCCCTACCCAGGACAATTCAGGTGACATTAAGTGTCCCAGCTGGAGGCCAAGCAGGATACTAAGTGTTCACCAAGTGCTGTAGCTGGGATCTGGAATTATTCTGGGATCTGGAATGGTCCCCAAAACTTGGCATGGAAGCCTTTGTCCCTAGCCCAGCTGCTACTGGGAGAAGGATTTCTGGCGTTCGGCCCAGTGGAAGGAAATAAGGTCCCTGGAGGTGTGCCTGCTGAGAGGACAGGCTCCTCTTCCCTCTCTTTGCCCCCAGGCACCATAAAGGGAGGAGCTTCCTCTGTCACATGTAGTGTGACGTCACAGGCCCCCAAACAACAGTCGACGAACCACGGACTGGAGCGTCCCAAACCGTGAGCTAGTATCAACTTTCCTTCTTTGTAAGTGGACCACCTCTGGCGTTTTCTAGTGGTAAGGAAAGGCACAACACACCAAGGAACGCTCCCTGCTCCCCACAGTAACATTCCCATGGCAGAGAGGAGAAGCTCTTCAGTTCAGAGGCTCAGAACTACAGCACCTTGCCCACAGTGAGTCAACGTGACTCACCCAGATCCTTCTGACAAAAGCATTTTCACCCTTTGAGAGACTACACTGCCTCCCAGAGGGAAAGAAACTTCCAGAACCAAGGTCAGGAATGAAACTTTGGAGGACGCGCATCCTCATGGACCAGCCTTGGAGCTAACAGGAAGTCGAGGCCCTGGCTCTTTGGTGTCTCCTCCCACTGACCTCGGGATAGGCGGAGGTGTCCTGAGCCTCGGTGTGGCCGGCCTGAGTGAGGCCCGCTGTCCTTCGCCCTCTGACTTCTACACAGTGTGCGCAAAGTGGCTTCTTGCCAGCCACACTTCAGAGAGAGACGCCTGCACCTTCTCCTGCTCTGGGCTCTGCGGTCCTGGCCAGGCCAGCCCAGCCTCACAGCCTGTCCTCCTGAGGCCTTCCTTCTGCCCAGCTCCCACCCCAGCAGACAGGTGAGGCTGGACTCTCGGGTAGCGGAGTCCAGTGGACTTTTCCCATTTTCCAGAGAGTCCTCAGTGGAATTTCCACCAAGCTGCCTCAAGTCCTCTCAAGTCAAAAGGACACAGACTGAATCTGTTCAAGTCGCTCAGCTCAGCCCAAGTCAGTGCGACTCGGTGGAAGTCCACCTGGCCAGATACACGCGGAGGCCCTGGGGAAGGCGCGGTGGGGGTCTGCTGGGCAAGTCCAGTGGGGCCTTTGTGTTGCTGTAGAATCTCAAGGCAGGGGTGGCAGAGACTGCTTAAGCCACAAGCAGGCAGTTTGAGTAAAAAAAAAAGAAAAAAGCACGCAGCCTCTGCATCTGCGGAATGAGGTGTGAATCTCGTTGTGAGATTAAATTCACTGGGACGTGAGGGGCTAAGCCTCGCTTCCTCCCTCGATCGGCAAAATGGGGATGGTGGTGGTGCTCCCCTGAGGAGTCTCTCTGCTTCCCAGGGGCCACGAGGTCAGCGGCTTCCTCTGCCGTGTGCTCAGCCTCCACGCACTGAGCTACACAGGCCAGGAGCAAGGGCCAAGCTAAGACTTCTAGGACATTCCAGACCTGGGCTGCGGCACCCAGGGAGCCCTGAGGGCCTGGACTGGGAGACAGAGCCCCACTCCGGAGGGCTCGGAACCAGGCTGGCTAGGCCTCCCGGATGCAGAGAGCTGCAGGTTAGACACCATCCCCGGGTTCAGTCTCTGCTCCTGAGCGAAACGCCCCAAGGGGTGAGGGGAACATTCTCATCTTCCTGAGCCTGGGACTGCACTAGCTTGGTCACAGCATCCAGAGCCCTGGGCTGGGGGGCCCAGGTGGGAGGGGACAGATGGCTTCACAGTGAGTGACTCAGCCCAGCAAAACACATTTCCTGAAAGTTCTGGAGGCTGGGATGCAAATCATGATGTCACGGGGGGCCACCTCCCTCCGGATGCTCCAGGGCCAGATGTGCCTGCTCCTTCCAAGCAGTGAAGGAGCCCACATCACCAGTCCTGCCTCCAGCTGGGTAGGAGCGCTCCTCTCCTGTGCGTGTCCCTTAGGAAGGCACATGCTCCTGGATCTGAGGGGTCCCTCCCCCGGGTGACTCAGGCTGACCTCCACTCCACCGCCTTCCTTGAACTGCAACTGCAGACACCTCTTTTCCAAGCAACTCCGTCTTCACAAGTTCTGGGGCCCGCGGGATGAGGAAGACTCAGGAGTCAGGGTCCTGAGCGGGAGCTGTGGCTTCCCTGCTCTGCCTGGGGGCCTTTGGGAAGTCCTCAAACCTCTGGGTTAATGCTTCAAATTGTAAAAGCAGGATACTAATAGGATATATTTTAAGGGAAGATTAAATGAACTAACACGTGTCCCAGGCTTAGCACAGTCCTGGTCATGTGATAAATGCCACTAAATGACAGCCGAGATGGTTATTTTAAGAGAAAGTTGGTATTTTACACATCCTTGCTTCGTCGGCTTACCACGCCCATTTGTCCTCTCCCTGTCGACCCTTTCCCGTGGCCCTCTCTGGGCCCCCACACTCCTTCCCAGCGACACCTGCTCACCGGGGGCTCCAGGTCCGTTTCCAGCCGGCGCCTCCGGGTGCAGGAACCTGCGCGGCGGAAAACCCGCACCCCTCCCAGCCCAGCCGCCGCTGGGGCAGAGCCCTCAAGTGCCGTTTCTGCAGAGCACTTTACAAAACGAGAGCGGCTGAGGCGCTCGGGTGTAGGAGTAATTATAATTCCCAAGTTTCTCTGAACATTTTTCTAACTGGATCTTTTTGTGTCACTGTCTCAGAATAGACACACTTGTGGGCTTTCCTGGGCTCAAAATAGTCGTGCGATAGGGGTTGAAATCGACATCCGAGTTTGAATTACAACAACTTGGTTACAACTTCGGATTGGATGGCTCTCGCCAGCCAAACGCGGTTCTCTCTGCAAGTGTGGCTTCCTTTTATGGAAGAACACGATGCCTGTTCAGAGCTGTGTTCCTCCTGGGAGCAGCCCTCGCGGAAGGGCTGAGGCCGAGGCTGGCGCCTACCGAGGGCTGCAGGGTCCCGTCTGCCCTGGACGGGCTCCCTCCTGCAGGCTGAGTGACTGAAGCCACGCTGGGACTCTCGGGCCTGGCAGGTCCCTCTTGAGATCCAGACCCTGTGCCACAGTGAGAGCCCGACTGCGTCCAGATCAAAGGGGTTCAATCTTCCCTCTTCCGCTCAAGACTGCTGGGACTGTAGGTGGCTTGCAGCACCCTCTGTGCCTCAGTTTCCTCTTCTGTCCAGGTGAGATAATCTTGTATAATGGCAGAACCGCTGGAAAGATGAAACGCACCAGCGCCTGGGGGTTCTCGCAGCGGCGACTGGATGTGGGAAAGGGCTGGCGGTTTTGATCGCTTAGCACACAGTAGGTGCACAATGAGTGTTTGTAAACCCAGAGTCGGAAGTCACTGGTCCTCCACGTCACAACCCAAGAGGTCTCAAAAGGCACACAGGGTCTCCACTGGGATAGGTTCTCTAGGGGACCCAGGGTGACTGCCACAGATAACTCTGGGAGGCCCAGAGGAGGGAGACCCCCGCAGTGTTCCGACTGGAGCAGACCGAGAAGGAAAGAGGACCTTCTCCATCCTGGACTCTGCATTCCTTTTCTTCAAAAATGTACTTAAAAGGCTCAAGAAAAAGATAAAAAGCCGTCGCCCACTCCCCGCCCCATCCCAGGGAGCAGCGATGCCTCAAGGGACTGAAATCCCGGGGGCGCCGCTCAGGGAGTCTGGGGGAGCCTCTGCCCTGGCAGTGGCCCGGGCTGAACCCACCACGTAACAGAGACAACAGAGAGAAACACTTCATTCTGTTTTTAAGCAGCACATTACTGGTTCACCTGACGTTGTCTGGTGGGGAAGGCCCCTCCTGCACCTCCAACCCCGTGCAGGGGGGAAGGGGAGGCCCTCGCTAGCTGGCCTGTCATTCCCCCTTCAGTGCTGGGCAGGCGCCGCTCCCTGGGAGGGCAGGCGGGCCAGGCCCTGGCCGGGGCTTCTGTGGTGGCTGCCTGGCCCTCGCCTTGTACCACCAAAGCTCTCTGCGCTTTTCTGCAGGCCAGTCACACACTGATGGAAGGAGAGAGCTGTCGGGCCACTGCCCGGAGACCTCCAGCACAGAGTCCTCTTTTCTCAGAGCAAGTGCCAGCCACTGGGAGACCAAAAAAGCCGGGAGCTAGGAGTCACGGCCGGCTCTTCTCTGCTCCTGCCAGCCTTTATCTCCAGAAGATAAGGCGCTGTGCGTTTGATTACAGCAACGCACTGGCGGTGCGGTTTGAAGAAGTCGATGGCTCCGGGCGAGCCGCCGTCTGAACGGTTTCATTATTACCGCGTTGCTCACCTCGGAGTTAAGGGCGAAGCAGGAATAAATATGGAATTAGGAGTGGAAAAGGGATAGCAGCTCCTCCTCATCAGAGGGAAATTGCTCTTTTAAAGTCACAGCACCCTCCCCTTGGTTGGGTGACTGTCCCTGTCTTTGCGCTCCAGACAGCAGGGCCATTTTTTGTCTGCTGTCTGTGAGTTCTTTGGTGACATTTAATTCCAACCGAAACAGCAGACAGCAGTCAGGAAAAGCAGCGAAGGGAAGAACCACATCCAGACCCCGACCAGCGTCACCCCAGGCGGAATTCCATGACGCAACTGTGGTTAGCCAGCATGGGGCCAGGACATGGCGCTAAAGAGATTTTTCTTTCTATTTTCACCAAGGGGACTCTGAGAAGGCAGGGGACTCTAGGAAGGGGACTGGGACAGGGTAGAGGTGTCCTGGATGCAGCAGCATCTGCTTCACAGGGCTTGGTTTCTACCAGGGCCAGAAGACCTCCCTCTAGGGGGAGAGATTGAAATTTTCATGTAATTCAATGTCCACATCTTATGTTTCTAGGTCAACGATTTTGACTTCATTAGCTGCCGCCCAACAGTGACCTAGAACATGCTCAAGGTCCGCAAAGTCCTCAGAGTCATTTTAATGAGATAAATCTTTCAAAAATTTTTAAATGTTTTGTTTGTGAATTTCAGGTAGTGTTTAAGCCTCAGACCTTTGGGTTTGGCATGACTTGAAGTGAGACTCACAGCTCAGTAAGAAGCATTCATTCTCATTTTTTTTTTTCCCTTGGAATTGGGAATTGAACTCAGGACCTTGTGCTTACCAGGCAGGCGCCAAACTGCTGAGCTATGTCCCCAGCCTGAAGCATCCATTCTTCAGGCAAGGAAGGGCATGGTGAGCAGATGGTAGCAGGACACTGTCCTGTGGCCTCGGGTCCTGGAGCCTCTCCTGAGGCCTCCTCCCCGAGAAGAGTCTGTTAGCCCTGCCAGGTGGGTGTTGACGCAGCTGCCCGAGGCCAGAATGCCGCACTCTGCCTGGCGCCCAGCCCTGCTCTGAGGCCCCCCTCTGACTGCAGATGAGCTGGTGACACTGGACTGCCTTGACCTGAAGTGAGAAGGGGCTGACCCCACGGTGTGCTTGGTGATGGGCAGCAAAGGCCTGGGGACCCTGGTGAGTGGCCCTCACGCTCGCCTCAGGTCCCAAGCCTGCGTCCTTCCCAATGCCATGCCCAAGGTGGCCACTGAAATGGGGACTTTGGAGACCATAAAGGGGAGGGAGAGAAGGATGCCACAGGGGGACTGGGCCCGTCCAGAAGGTCTGACTGGGCACTGTGGCAACCCGGCACCAGGAGGGCTGCGCTTGAAGAAGCAGGGTGTGACTGCTTGCCTCACTGTCCCCTCAGAGCCTTGAAGCCTCCAGCCGGGCTCCCTAGGCCTTTGAGATCCGTCCGTAGCTGGTTCAGCTGGCCCCGAAAGCTCCCAACTATCTCTTACAAGCCAGCCTGCATGTTCCTTCCTCTGTGAAACTTTCTGCTGGGTCCCGCAGTCAGTGCCTTGGCCTCCCAAGTTTCCTTTGCCTGTGTGTTTATTTCCCACCTTCGCGGCCTCCGTCCACATGGCGGACACCTGGTTAGACTCGAACCCTATGTGTGCCCCGACGAGGAAGTCTGAGAACTCAGACTTCCCTGGAACTGGCGTCCTTTGGCTCCCCTCCCTGCCTGTCCCACCTCTTGGAAACTATATTTTTATTACCAAACTTCCCGCTGCCATTATCTGGAACTCCAGGGAGAGGGCTGTTTTGAGTCCAGGGGATGGGGTTGCAACTCCAGATGTTTCTCTGCTCCCACATCTGGGCCTGTCTCTGTGGGCATAATGACTACACTATTCTGTTATACAAAGTCCCAACAGGACCGACCGTTGCTGCCAGCGCTGTGTCAGTTGTATCTCATGGCGTCAGCTAAGAAGTCTCCTGCAGGATGACCCTCGCCGAGAGCCAAGCTGAGAGACTCCGGGGCAGCTCAATAATCAAGACACGGATTTCCAATCAAAGCCACCATCCTCATCAGGATCAATCAAGGTCTCTCACAAGCACTTGGCCAAAGTGGGTTTCCAAGAAGAAGTTCTGTTTCAAATTATTTTTTGTGGATCACTCAAGATTTAAGTGAGTATTTAGACTGCAGTTCACAAAAACCTCTCTCTTTGGGGTGGAAAAGAAAACTGGCTTTCATTTTGTAGTTTTTGTCTTTGTCAGCATTTTTAATGGCAAGAATGACAAAGTCTGCTTGCAGAGTGCCAGGACCGACAGCTGTGTTTTATTATTGAATATTTCTGGTGGCGAGCTTGGCCGCCGCTCTGTTTATGTTGCTTGTAAGATTTCACGCAAGACTCCGCAAGGTCCTGGGCTTAAACTGGAGCGTCTGATCTGCTGGATAATTCATTCCATCCTTTTCATTCTTGAGCCCTTTTCTTTTGATTTTTTTCCAAGTGCATACTGAGTACTGCCAGAGAATAGAGCCTCATGGCTGGCGTGGAGACCCCAGGTCTCCTCACGGCTCCAAGCTGTGTCCCTGCTCTGGGAGAGAGTGGGACTGCTCGCCTCAGGTGGCCTAAGGCCGTCTGCTTCTCCAAGGAGCTGCTGTCCCCAAGGTCAAGCACAGCAACTCTGGAGCCTATCCTACCCCTGGCCCTGCCCCTCTCCGGGGCTGCCAGCTCTGGTTGCTGGGATGGCTGCGGCTCGCTGCCCAGAGCGCTCTCTGTACTTTGTTTTTCAAAAACTTTGTTTGACTTAAACCTAGCCAGGCTGCTTTGGAGCCCTGCACTGGCTTTGGGGGTCTGAGTGCGGTGTCTGTGTTTGCCACAGTCTTCTCTTCTTCTTGAACGTGAAAAAGAAAGCTTGCAGGAGCGTCTAGACGTCCAGCAAACCGGGCCACCCCTCGGCCGTTTATTCATTTGTCACACGTTTGCAGACATCTCCTGAGGGGGCACAGAAATGGAACCAGCCATCAGCTGCCATCTCCCTGTGCCTAACAGAACGACATTTCGGGTCCCCCCCATTGGAATTCGAAAGTGTCTGCAGCTCTGGGGAGGGGATGGACTTGTCACAGTCATCTCTGGTGTGACCTCAGAGTACACCTGGTTCTGGCTCTGGGGTCCAGGCATAGTCTGTGGCCTCCTTTCTTTTGAGGGCAGATTCCTATGAGATTATCCAGCCCTTCCTTGCATTTCTGCCAAAAGCCTCTTCTCTCGGGACATCTGCAGGTGCTGGAGATTTTCCCGAGGGTTGGAGGAGCAGGAAGATTCATGTCCCAAGGAACAGACGATGTTTAATTCCTGCGTATGCTTCCTCAAAGTTCCTCAGCCACGTCTTCTCCCGAAAGGTAAGAGCCAGGACCCCAACCATTCATTCATTCTTCCACTCAGTCACTGTACCTTTATTCAGTACCTACTATGTGCCAGACAACCTGGGGGCCCAGAGCCCCAAAAACCCCTGTCCTCGGGGTGCCCTGGGATTAGGGGGTGCATGAGGCGCACATTTAGAGGGGAGCTGTGTTCTGCGAAGGATCCCGGCACACTGTGGGGTGTGCATTAGCAGACTCGGCCAGCTGTGAGGGCAGGAGGGCTCCTCCCGGGAGCCTACAGCCCAGCAGGAGGAAGGAAGGAGCGGGCCTGGGCCCAGGGGGACTGGAAACGCTCTCAGGCCTCGGGGAGAGGCCTTCTCACCATGCAGGCGGGGGGCGGGAGACTGCGGAGAGGCCGTAGGGAGGGCAGAGCAGAGCTGGGATGCCCAGGGGTCCGGATCCCAGCCTGGAGCTAGAGGAGCACAACCCGGGCTCTGCCTGTGGGACTCTCCTGTCCCCACCCCTCCCGCCTCCCCTTCCTCTCCCACCCCTCGGTGCTCTGTGTCCGGCTTGGTCTCCTTGAGGACCTCCGGTCTCTGCTCTCTCTGCTGACTCCAACTCCCCACAAGTTCAGGAGTTAAACTCTTCTCTATCTGCCCTTGAGCACTGGGCGGACCGTGGGTCAGGCTTTCAGGGATCAGCCATTTATCCCAATTCTGCCGCTGGAACGGGGCCAGGGAGGGGCGATAGGCCAGCGCCGGGGTAGGGTGGGGCCATCCGTGGGGAAGTTTCCAGCCCCCACTCTACTCTCTGCTCTTGGGGAGCAGCCCCTCTATACTGTCCTCTAGCTGACCTTGGGGAGGAGCCCACAGCTGGTTTTTCCCACATGGAAACATAAAGGCAGCTGCAAAATAAACACAGCCAGGAAGGACTGAAGTTCTGGAGTCCCGCGAAGGCCCCACCCAGGGCTCCTGGAATCCTCTTGCTCCTGGAGGTGGGAGCCCCAGAGCCCCAAATCTGAGAAACGGACAGGAAGAAGTAACCTGCATCTGCGTTTGTTCCTGTTACAGGAGACGTGTCAGGACCCCTTCGGAGGCTCGGGAAAACCTACGCAGGATTGGGAAGGGGTGGAAGGGGAGACAGAGATTGAGAGAGCCAAAGGAGGCAGAGAAAGAAAATGCAGGCACTGAGGCCACAGGATAAAATGGTAACTGTTTGTAGACACGTGCATATTTTAAAAATAAAGTTTGAAATTATTTCCAAATAAAAAAATTCTTCCAACACGAGCCCTGTGTCTCTGCCAGGCCAGCGGTTGCACCGGGGCCTGCTCAGGCCCCTGGGGCCTCCGACCCGGTCCCCTGATTGGGCCAGGTGCCCTGGGAGGCCCTGTGTGGCCAGTGTCGGGGCAGAGCTGGGCCATGAGTGTTGTCGTGCTGTGAAACCAGAGAGAAGCAGGGGTTCCCCCCCCCCAGAGCCCCTGGAGCTCCCAGGGAGAGACTGGGGCAGCAACTGAGCCTTGGGTCCTCCGCCCTCACACCTGCCCTTCCTCTGGTTCCTGGAGGAGGAGAAGGAGTCAAATGCAGGCAGAGTCACCGGAGTCCCTGTCCCCAGAGCTGACACATCTCTTTCTCCCAGCCCAGCCCCAGACACAGGAAGCAGAGGTGCCCCGAGCCTGGGCTGCACTTATAGACCCCGCTGGGCAGCTCCCCTCCCCGTTCCTGGCCCCAGAGCTGGTGGGATGTGTGGAATCCTGCCCCTTTACCAGGTGGAATCAACACCTGCCTTTCAGCAGGACTCCCTGGGATTCGTGGGTGAGTCGAAATCTAGAAAGCCCTAAACAGCCCACTTCACTAAAAAGAAAAATAATAATAATAATAATAATAATAAGGAATGAAAAAGAGAGAAAGCCACATCCAGAAAATAGGAGTTAATGTAGTTCTTTAAATGTGCGATTTCAGAGGTTGCAGCTGACTTTGTGGTCAGGCTGAGAGCAGCCCCTCAGACAGTGGGCGAGAGGCCCCAGCACCCACCATCACACATCTGCAGTGCCCTTTGGGTGCTGTGAGCATCTGGCAACCAGTGCTACCGGGGCCTGGATTCAGGCAGGAGATGCAGACAGGGGCCGGGTGGAAATAAGTCCTCAGACCAGAGCCAAGAGCATGAAGACGCCAGTTACGAAAAACAAACATCTGGAAATAGCAGAGAGCATCTGGTACTAAAGGGACTCTGGGTCTAGTCGTTCATCTTGGTTGAACGTCCTTTGTGCTCAAGATCATTCTGAGGAGAGCCCCGCGTGCGAGCCTGTGGGAAGGGGCGGGAGAGGAGGGTGCAGCTGGGCACAGGCCTGGGCTCCAGGAGCCTCGGTGTAGCCTGATCCTGGCCCTGCCACGTGGCTTTGTGAAAGAAAGGATGTTAGATATAAAAAGGGAAAACTCCCTATCTGGGATGCGCTGGACCTGGGGGTCTGGGGCTCTGAGGTGAAGTTAGGAGGATGAGGGCCCTCTGTTGGCTCCATCCAACCCTCACAAGCTGCCCAGGCAAAATGTCCCTACAAGCCTTTCTGCCCCTGGCCCACCTTCCTGAGCTGACTCTCCTGGTGTTCAGCCCTCACACAGGGGATTTGGCCCAAGGAGCAGGGCACAGAGGCGGGGGAGCTGAGAACCAGATGGGGCGGTGACGCTCCAGCAGGAAGCACTGTGATAGTGCCCGGGTTGGGGGACTGCCCCAATGGCCTCTTGAAGCTGAAGCTGAGTCTCTTCTGTGACCTGCAGCACAGCCCCGCCCCTGGGCAACTCCAGTCCCCAACAACCCTCCTCTTCTGCCTTCAGGTTGTAGTTTAAATCCCCCAAACTCCAGGCGGCAGCATTGTGACCCAGGATTCTCTAGGGAGGCAGAACCAAAGATGGAGCCTGAGGAGCAAGCTGGGAGCCCTGGAGAGCCACAAGGGTGTCTCAGGTCCAGTGCTTGGGCAGAAGAAGACCCTGTGTCCAGTTCAAGCTGCAAGTGACATCTGTTAAGTGGGCCTTTCTGCTCTATGGAGGTCCATCCATCTGCCTCGCTCATCCCCAACTCAAATGTCCATCCCACACTGAGCACCCACAGTCAGGAGTAACATTTGACCATGCATGGGCCTCTGGTGGCCCAGACGAGTGGACAAAGGCATCAGTAGCCGTCTGTCTGGACTGAGTTCTTGGGACCCTCCTGATGGTGGCCTTGCTCAGCTTCATAGCTGGGTCATGGATGGTGGTATCGCATCCCTCCAGGGAGACACAGGGCTTCACTGGGCTCTTTCACTTCAGCTTTCCCTGTGTCCAAGAGCATCAGGCTGTCCTGGGGGCCTGACCCTGACTGAGGGAGGGGACACAGGTTGTACCCTGTATCAGCCAGGGTTTTACTAGAGAAACATATAACATGAAATATACAAATGTGTAAGAAATTTAAAAGATTGGGTTATGATGATCAGCCACAGTTGGATGAGGAAGTGTTCAGATGGTGTCTGCACGCTGGAGGCCAAGGTCTGGAGTTCACTGCAGTGTACTTTGCAAGTCTGCACCAGCAGGCTGATTGGTCTGCAATGGAAGGCTGAAAAGTCTATGCCAGAGGGTGAAGGATCCAAGGCAGAAGCCGTAGAGTCTGTGCTGGAAGCCAAACATCCAAGCCAAAGGCAAAGACTGGAAGATTGGAGTTCCTCCAAAAGATGGATGAGATTTCTCCCTTCCTTTTACACCATCCAGGCAATGAGCCACCCCACGGTGTGTCTTCTACCCTAGGATGTAGAATTGCTAAGCCAGTTTAGTTAAGCTTCTAAATGTCTCAAATTGACACAATCAATCAACCACTACAGTCCACCCCTTGTCAACTTGGCAACCAGACCATTTCTTTAAACCAGTCTCCAGATGCAAAAACATGCATATAATTGTGCTTAGCATGTTATAACTATCCTGCATACAAATGGAAACATACTAATTTCCTCAAGGGAATAGAATGTAAATTTTCTTTGGTTGATGCTTACTCATCATTTCATAACTTCAACATTATAACACAGGCTTAACAAGCCCCAAGAACCAGCATTAAGTCTATCAACACCATATTACATTAGAACCATATTTGAGGAAAAATAGCTGTAGCTGATCATGGGGTTGTAGCTGGTATTTAGAGCTACCTTCTTCCACTACCCATTCTGTATTCCCTTGGCCTTCAGCAAGCACCTAAGCAGGTCTTGGTTCTTTCCCCAGTGGAGTGACTCACACCTTCATTCCTGAAGGCTCTGGACCATCTGTCATTCTGCCTGGATTAGGTTGTTGTAATTTCCCATTGACTTTAACAACAGGGCATGGTAGTACTAGAAGGCGGCCTAAGGGACCTCCTGCACTCCACGTATATTCTTTGTTTCCTCCATCGTGGAGTAGTAGTCCAATTTCCCCTTGATAATCTGAGTCAGTCACCCCTGACAACACTGTGACTCTCTGTTTAGCTTGTTTCCTTAGAGGCATGAGGAGATTAAAATGATCAGGGGAAGTCTTAGCTTCCAATTCCATGGTACTGTTGTGCTTTCTGGTATAAGCCTTCCCCTCTCTGGAACTAAGATTTCTAAGCCAGCAGACATAAGGTTGTGGCGACAGGAAGTAAACATTTTGCTAGTGGATCACTAGGGGTAATGGTGAGTGGGACCATTCCTACTTCCACCCCTTGATTCCTGGACCCATGAATCCTGGCGATGGGAGACACAGTGCCATATAGTGGACGCTGATTCAAAGCATATACAGCCGTTTGAAGTGCCTTACTCCAGCCCTGAAAGGTATTGCCACCTAGCTGGTGCTTTAACAGTGTCCTCAAAAGACCATTCCACCTTTCTATCAATTCAGCTGCTTCTGGATGGTGAGCAACAGGGTAGGACCAGTGAATTCCATCATCATGAGCCCACTACCTCACTTCTTCAGCTGGAAAATGTGTTCCTTGTTCAGAGGCAATGCTATGTGAAATTCCATGTTGGTGGATAAGGCACTCTGAGTCCACGGGTGGTGGTTTTGGCAGAAGCATTACATGTGGCGAAGGCAAATCCATATCCACAATATGTGTCTGTGCCAGTGGTGACAAAGCGCAGTCCCTTCCATGATGGAAGTGGTCCAAAATAATCAAGCTGCCTTCAGGTCACAGGTTGATCTCCATGGGGATTGGTGTCATACTGGGGACTCAGTGTTGGTCTCTGCTGCTGGCATACTGGGCATCCAGCAGTGGCTGTAGCCAGATCAGCCTTGGTGAGTGGGAGTCCATGTTGCTGAGCCTGTGCATAACCTCCATCCCCACCACCATGGCCACTCTGTTCATGGGCCCATTGGGCAGTGACTGGGGTGACCGAAGAAGGAGGTTGACCACTGTCCACAGAATGGGTCATCTTATCCACTTGATTATTAAAACCCACTTCTGCTAATGTCACCTTTTGGTGAGCGTTTACATGGAAACAAATATTTTTATATCCTTTGACCATATGGAGAAGTCTTTTCCTTCAGCTTTCCCTGTGTCCATGAGCTTCAGGCTGTCCTGGGATCCTGACCCTGACCGAGGGAGGGGACACAGGACGTTTCCCACGTGCCTTTGCAAAGACAGGAAAAGTAGCACTGAAAGCTGGTCTGAAATGGGCCATGGGGAGGGTAAGGACCAACAATGCTGGGGCATACCCCTCCCCCCCGCAGAAGACACACCTGAGTCTCTCGATGACACAGGTGCAGGGAGGAGGCCACGCCCCCAGCCTGCACCCTCCCACCCACTGCTTTCTTGGTGGCATCTGACCCACAGTGCTGTTGGCACCCAGCAGGACTCTGCCTCTGGAAAGATAAAATCCAATAACCCATAAAGAAAATAATCATGGATGAAAAGGCGAGAAGTCTGTTTCCCAGCGGGGTCCCTCCACAACCCTGGAGCCATGCTTTATGGCCAAGTCATAAACCCATGGAAATGGGGATTTTAATGAAAGAGCTACCCCGCGCCTGGTGGGGATAGGCCAGTGAGCTGACCACAGCGGCAGTCAGGGCCGTATTTCAGTCACCACCGCCGCCTGTTGTCCCACGATGTATCTTCCTTCTGCTTGCTTCCAGGCCCTTCCACTGGGCCGTAGACAACCAGCAGATCACTGCTGCTTCTGTGACTCAGGTCTGACTTTCCCTCCCCACCACATGTTCCTTCCAAAGCAGATGATCAATAGCTCTGGGTCCTCGTCATCCCCACAATAGGACACAGGTCACCTCCTAGACCCTGAGATGTGTCTGGCATGGCCATTTCCTCTCTGGATCCCTACTGCCCACCCTAGGGAACAGGGTCCCAAAAGGTTCTCAAACTGTCCCCATTTGCCCTTTGTCCACTGGCAGATTAAAGAGGCCAAGGGGTGAGGGCTGCTCCCGCTGAGAGGCTTAGAGCTCATTAGCCAGACCAAAGGAGAATCCTGTCCCTGCTGCTTGCTCGGTGCCATCTGGCATGGGTAGAAGCCTGGAGTGTGTTGCCAAAGGTTGTTGGTCCATGGTGTCTGCTGGAATAATGGGGGCCTTGAACCTCATGTCCCAAAGGAATGCCCTGCTGGGGGTTTCCGGGTGTGGGTGCTGTGTGTCTCTATGTACAAGCATGTTCTTGTGCATTCATGTACAAGCATGTGCAAGGAGGTGGGTGCAAATGTGTTTGTCTGCATATGTGCAGGATGTGTTCACAGCATGACTGAGGGTGTACACGTGGGTGTGCATTGCACGAGTGTGTGTTAAAGTATGTCCGTGCAACTTTGGGCTGTGTTTGCTTCATGGTCAGTTGATTTTAGAGAAAACACTGCATAGAAAAGGCATTGCATGGGGCTGAGGTGAGGTAGGGCTCCTCCTCGACTCCCTCCATCTCCAGTGAGCGAGGCATGAGGATCAGAACAGGATGATAGCTTGGGATGAGGGAAATATGCAGACTGGTAGAAACAAACCAGCCTCAAGTCCACAAGAATCCGGAGCAGTGTGCGGTGGCTCATAAGACAAATGGATAATGGGCTGGAGGTCTTTGCAGACCCTGACTCGTGTGGTCAAGGCTGAGGGCTGACTTGGGGAGAAGAGGTACCTGTGGAGGTAGGGAGGGGTTCTGCTTGCAGCCACCCCCAGAAAGGCAGAGGATGTGGAGGCAGGAGGTGTCTTCAGCACTCTCATGAGCTGTAGCATCCAAGAGGAGACAGCTGTGATCTGTGTGGCCTGGGGACGAGCCACTGTCAGTTAGCCCATTCCTCATCTGGAGTCTTCTGAGGGGTCCATGCTGTGGAGACTATGGGTCCTGCAGGGATGGGAGGTGGTTTTCAGGTGTCTCAAGTACACCTGCAGGCCGACGCGCTTGTTGGTCAGAATGGCCTTTCCCAGGGACCTGCAAGACCCAAAGACACTGGAACAGTGAAGACTCATGAACTGCATCCACCTGGGGTCTTCCTGGGGAGCAACGCAGACTGCTGGGCAGGCGCACTGACTGTGTCTTCTGTGGAGCAGGGAGGCTGGCCCACTACCACCGACCCCGCGAGCCCAGAGCCCTCACCATACAGATTTCTGACTGTACCTACACGGGCTACCAAAGCCTGCCACAGCCCTGGAGGGCGAGGGTCTCTAACCCCAGCCTCTTCCTTCTGGGTTCTGGGAGAACATATGCCTCCGCCCCAGAAACCAGGGATGCGCTGGGGTAAAAAACTGAAATGTTGGGCAAGTTCAGTTTACTCCTGCTTCCCTGGCACTTGTGGGACTCCCAGAGCTGCTCTGTAACTCATCAGAAGCGAAACTCTGGTTGGTGCAGGCTGTGAAACAGAGCCATCATGCTGGCTGGGCTTCCCCACTGGGGCGGAGTCTGCTCACACCAGTGGGGCCCAGGCAGCTCAATACTGGTTTTTAGAGTTTCTGAAACTTCTCACATCTGTTTGCCCAGAGCCATCTGGAAAGATTTTGCTTTGTTTGGGCCTAACAGATTTGTCCATGAGGTTGAGTGCATTCTACCGGCTTGCACCTGGTTCAGTGAAGGCTATCTTCTAGGCTTCAAGGGCCTCGACAAGTCTGCCCAGTTCTACCAGAGGTGGAGGCCAGTGTCACCATGTGTTCCGTGTTGAGTCACATTTTCTCTGTTGGGAATGAAAAGATGCCTGGGCTCTGAGTTGCACGTTGTCAGGGCAGTGCAGGGTGAGATACGGGGCTCATGGACAGGACTATTGAGATCGAGGCTGGACTGCGACCCAGTGCTCAGGCCTGGAGCTGGAGGCTCCCATGGGCTGCTCCTCATGCAGGCATAGCGGGGCCCGCTGGAGGCAGAGAACCGTCAATCAATAGGAGAGATAAGTACTCCCCTTTCTGTCTCTCCATGCGTCAACTCGGAGACCGCCATACCCTGTTCCCCAAAGCCAGTTCCAGATCCGGTCTCACGGGCCCATAGCTGATCAGCTCAGTGTAACCCTTTGCTTCGGCCTTTCTCCTCTCTGCTGCCTCAGCTTCCCCACGTCCTCTCTGCTCCCGGATGGCCTCCAAGAACTCGTCGGCACCCAAGTCTTATTAGCTCTGCTTTGGGGGGAAATGCAAACCAAGGCTTCTGTTTTACAGCAGGTTCTTAACTGTGGGTCTTCTGACATTGGGGCCCAATAACCCAGTACGGGGTGCTCTGTGCAGTACAAGATCTGTGGCCTCCACCTTCTAGACAGCAGTTAAGAGAATAATCATAGTTTATGACAAGGTGTCCCCAACATCACCCAATTCCTCCCAGGGCAAAATTGCATGGTTTAGAGTCACTAACTATACTACTAATCTCTGTAATTTCATCAAAAAGAACAGTTTGTGCTCTCCTTGTTTGTTTGATCATTTTTTTTCATGCTTAAATCTTGTAACTTGAACAACTACTTCTGAGATAACAATATGCAATATATTAACTAGTGTTAATTTCCTACTATCTGTTTTTAATTCTGTATCATTTCTATCTTTTGTTTTGTTAAAAAAAAAAAAAGGGTCCCTGCCTTAGAAAATGGGCCACTCAGAGGTCAGCAAGGTCACACACAGGGAGGAGAAGCCCGGGGGCACCAGCACCTGGTCAACTCAGGCAGAGGGGTCCCCAGGGTGGGACATCCTAACACTGTACCTGCTGGCAGCTTACTGGATGTAGGCCTAGCTTGTCAGTCCTCACACCTCATACTGGCTGGAGATGGGGTGCTTGATTTCAAGGACAGCTGGCCAACGAAAGTACATCAGAGGCACTGCTTCGGTTCTCAGCCCCTAGGAAACTGGTTTGCTACACACATCCCTGATTCTTGACGCTGATCCAGACTGAGCTGTGTACCTGTTCCTCCAGGAGCTGGGCCCATCTGGGCATGGGAGAATCCAGTCTTGCCCCATTCTTGGGACATTCGCAGTGATGGCCCGGAGCTCTGAGGGAGATGTACAGAGACTGTGGCTGGAGGTTGCATCAGAACACGGGCCAGGGTTGGCCCCAGCCTAGTGGACAGCACTGCCTTCAAGTGGGGCTGCAGCATCTGGCAGACCACAGGGAGCCTGAAGTAGAGTTCTTGAGCTCTTTAGAGAGAAGCTGTGCAGCCCCGGAACCAAGCTGTAAGTGCCAGGGCCTGCGGGTTGGGCTGCATCACAGTGTGAGCAGAGTCCAGGGTGGAGGAGACCTGGTATGCAAAGGCCACCTGCATCCACTCCCCTGGCTGTGGCAGCCTCTATGATTTCCTCTTCAGAGAGGAGGTGGAGAGCAGCATTGCTTGAGCACCTATGGTGTACCCAGTTCTATGCTTGGTGTTTGATGGCGTTCTGTCGTCTAATCTGCCAGGGCGTGTGGGCTCTGCAAAGGTCCTGGGTTTGGGAAACACAGCTCCAGCTCCCCGGACTGGACCAGCAGGGAGTGTGTGCACGGCAGATCATCCAGGGATGCCCACTGATGGAAGCAGGCCTCAGCGCACAGCAGCCGTGGGAGCAGGAATGACAGCCATCCTCTACCTGGGCCATCAGAAAGCTCAGTGGCCCTCCCAAGGACACCAAGCCACTAGGTAGGGAGCCCAGGACCACACACCTTTCAGCTCTTCCACCTTCATTGCTGTGCTGTCCTGGCTTCCCCTCCCAGGCTTGTTGGAGACTCACAGGTCCAGCTGTCTTGTCACAGAGCAGGCAGGCCGTAATGCCCACAGGGCAGGGTGCAAGGGAGCTGGAGCTGGAAGGACACGCTGACTCTGCTGTCTGTGGCTCTTCAGGGTAGAGCGAAGGATCTCAAAACCCAAATACTTTAATAGTCTACAGTATCCCTTCCATTTCTGTAAATAGGCTTGCTAACCACAAGATGTACCAGAGGTACAAGCTGTAACTGGCTTTTTTCTGTTTCCAGTTTGTTCTCATATTTGCAAAGTTCCACATGCTCACAAAGGACCCCCATCCTACCTGATAAGTGGTGTAAAAGTAACTTCCTATACTAGCTTGGGGCTCAGACTTTGGAGTGCACAGCTCTTCTGAGCCTGGAGATGTAATAAAGCTTGGTTTCCTCCACTTCTCTGGGTGCTGATCAGTTTCTTCACCTCTGATAAACCTAAAATTGCTATAACACCTTATGGGCCACATGGAATGCAGGCACAGATTACCACATTACCAGAATTTCCAGTGTATGGGTTTCTTTCTGCTACTGCAACTTACCGCAGACTTGACACTACACAGGTTTATTTTCTTACATTCTGGAGATCAAAAGTCTGGCATGGGGGTCTCTAAAATGAAGGGGTTCATGGAATGTGGGGCTCCTTCTGTAGGCTCAAGGGGATTTGTCTTGTCCAGCTTCCAGAGGTCACCGCATTCCTTGGTCTGTGACCCTGGAATCCTCTTTAAAGATCAGAATCTCGTGTCTGACTCTGGCTGCATGTTCACATGTCTCTGTGACATTGACCTTCAGGGCCCCATCTTTTCCTCATAAGGATCTTTGGGATAATGTTGGGCTCACCTGGATAATCTAGGATAATCTCTCCATCTCAAGATCCTTCACTTAATTACATCTGAAAAGTCTCTTTTGTTGTGTAAAATCACATGCACAGTTGGTTCTGTGTACGCAGAGATTCTGAAACCATAGATTCAATCAACTATGCATTGAAAATATTTGAAAAAATATTGTTTCTGTACTGATTATGCACATACATTTTTCTTGCCCTTAGACCCTAAGCAATACAGTGTAAGAACAATTTACACATTACTTGCATTATACTAGGTGCTACATGCAACTTCAGAATGATTTAAAGTATATGAGAGAGCATAAGTATACCATTTTATATAAGGGACTTAAGCATTCACAGATTTTGGTGTCCTGGTGGCAGGTTTGGAACAGACCCTCATAGATACAAAGGAATGACTATAATTACTGTTTTGGAGGATTAGGACATAGATATAGTTGTGATGGTTTAGATGGAGAATATCCCCCCAAAGCCTGTGCACTCAGAGGTAGGGCTTTTGGAAGATGTCTGGCTTGTGGGGGCACTGTAACTGACTAGCTGTCAGGAGGCAGGACTTGGCTGGAGGTGGGTCACTGGGGCATGACCTGGAAGGGTTTAATCTCACTTTCTTGCTCCTCCCTTTGCTTTGTTTCCTGGCTGCCATCATGTTAGCAGCTTTCCCCCACTATGTCCATCATGCCACTTCTTCATTTGAGCCTGCCGACCATGGACTGAAACCCGTGAAAGTGTGAGCCAAAATAAGCCTCTCCTACTTTAAACTGGGTGTATTGGGTATTGTGATGAGAAAAGTGACTAAGACAGTTGGGGGCCACGATTCCTCCTAGCACACTGTGTCTGTGGAGATGTATTTCCGGAATTGTGCAACGTTTTAGCAGCTCGAGCTGCTATAACCAAATGCCATAGACTGGATGGCTTGAATCACAAACATGTATTGTTTCATAGTTCTGGAAACCAGAATTCTGAAATCAGTCTGTCAGCACGGTTGGGTTCTGGTGAGGGCTCTCTGGCTGATTTGTAGACAGCAACCTGCTTACCGCTTACTAGGTCCTCATATAACCTTTGCTTTGCACATGCTGAGAGGAGAGAGAGAGAGAGAGAGGAAGAAAGAGACAGACAGAGAGAGAGAGAGAGAGAGGAAGAAAGAGACAGACAGAGAGAGGGAGAGAGAGAGGGTGAGAGAGATAGAGAGAGAGAGAGAGAGAGAGTCTTCATCAATAAGGTGCCTAGTTTTATTGGATTAGGACCCTAAGTTTATCATTGTTACATTTAACTTTGCCTCCTAAAAGTTCTATCTCCAAATATAGTCACCCTGGGGGACACCATTAGCTCATAGCACAGAACATCAGGGGCTGTCCGTTTGCTCACCCACCCTCTCTCCCTGAAGAACTACTTTTCCAGGCTGCCTTGCCCAGTGGATTTCCTTGGTGTCCAGCCAGGATGGTGCCTTGGCAGGAGACTGAAGGCAGGAAGGAAGGGTGTGCTCCCTTCTTCCAGCTGCTCTCCCAGGTCTGGATGAGTCTCCCCTGTGACCTCAGCTCCACACGGGCCATTGCTACCAACATCCCCAAGGGGTAACATCAGCTTTGGGGGCTAGCGTGACACAGCACCCCTCCTTTGTCTCTAGCCAGGGGTGGTGAGGACTTCTTGCTGCTGCTGATCTCTGCTGCCCTTGCCACCTTGGAGCCTGGCTTTTCAGTTCTCCAACCCTCTTCACAAGCACATCCTGGCACCATCTTCGTTTCCTGGCCTCTGCCACTCAAGCTTTTGGCAAAACCTTCCACTGCTAGGGGAGGGACTCAGGGGTTGCTCCTTAGCGTGCTGGGGTTGGACAGTGGAACTCATGGGGACAGGGTCCTCCTTGGCTCTGTAAGTTGCTGAGCTGCTGGACCAACCTGGACTCCTATATGATTTTTGTGTTATTGTGGATTTCTTCATGGTTTATGACAGCTGGTTCTTAAGTTATCAAAAATCCCAACAAAGTCTATAATTTTTAGAATCTGGGACTTTCCTCTAGCTCAGTGCTGGCTGATAGAACAGTGCCATCTTCTTCCAATGAAGAAAATGTTCTTACATCTGTGCTGCCCACTATGGGAACTGCTGATCACATGTGGCTGTCTAGCCCTTGAAATGTGACCAATGAGACAGAGGGGTTGGATTTTAAATTCCACTTAATTTATATTTGAAGAGCCACATGTACTGGCTACTGCAACTTTGAACTCTGTGGTCCTGGGTCACTCCCAGGAGGGTTGACAGGGACTATTCCCATGTCCTAGAGTTGTCTCTTCAACATCTCAACACCTGTGTAAATGTCTTGGACAAGAAAGCAGTCACCATTAGTGAGGCACCATGGTGCTAAGCCTGTGTGAAGGGACACCTGGGAGGTGTGGGGGCCATAGAATTAATGGTGACAAGAAAGGGTGGCCTGCGGGGAGCTCACATATCCATCGCTCCTTCCCACCTTCCTCCGCCATACTGCAATGCACTTCATTTAAGGCCTTTCACAAATCTCTGAATGAGACAAGTGGAGCTGGTATGGAGAGGTCAATGCAGAGATTTTCATCGTCAGCGGTGCTGCCCGGTGTCAGAGCCAGCCCGAGGGAAAGCGGCAGCGGTGCTGGGGATGGTTTGCACCTGAAGTCCAAGGGGAGTCCTGGCTTGTCCTGCTTTGCCTTCCCAAGTCCCAGGGCAGTTGGAACATGCACAAGCTGGTGTGAGCAGCTGCCTTTCGGTGCATCAGTCACACTGGGATGTCCTTCCCCTCCTGACACTGACACACGAGCTGTCATTGCCCCGCAACCTTCCTGCCAGCCTTGTGAGATGAGGGTGAGCAAAGCCAGGAGAAGCCGTGTGGAGGGAGAGCTGTGGAGCCTTCCAGGCTGGGGCGGGGGGTGAATCCTGGGCCTTCCTGACAGGAGGTGCGAGCGAGCACCTGCAGGAGGGTGGGGTGTCCCTGCGGGCACTGGGCTCCTGGCATCTCAGTTCCAGCATCTGCGTGCTCCCCACGCCCTCCCTTGTTAAGCTGGCTTGCGGTCCCTTTGCTAGGAGAAAGAACGGGGTATTAAGGGCTTAGGAAAAAGCAAAACAAAAACCAGATTTTGAAATCAGAGAGATCTGGGCCAAATGTCAGCTCAGTCGCACACTTGCTAGAAGCCTGGGCACAGCACAAAGGGCTCTGACCTTCACTCTCCTCGCTCTTGAGACAGAGGAAGTGGGGTGCCTATTTCCTGCACCCATGGTGACCCCAGATAGGTGTGGGAGTGAATGCTCCGGCATGGTGGCTGCTACCTGCTCTGCCTTGGGTGGCCACCGGTGACAGCATCCACTAGAGTCCCTCCTTGATGTGTCAGTTTGTGGGGCTGAGCAGAGCTGTTGCAGGGCCACAGGGGAGCTGAGAAGGTGGCGATCTGGGTGCCACTTTGGTTGCTGTCCTTGAGAAGTTAGGCCATGTGTTGTTGCAGCAGAAAACTGTATAGCTTGAACAAGGGCTGCTCCCCCAACTCTAAAGGAAAGGGTGTGACTGATGGACAGCGCAGGTTGTGTCACCAACAGCAATCTCTCCTGCTCCCCTTCTGCTGGCAGAACCTGTCACAGGGCCTGTGACATCCCCAACCCAGGAGTGAGTCCTGATTGGTCTGACTCAGGCACATTTTTTTCCTACTTTGTCAAGTACTTGCTTTCCAAACCTCCTTGTAACTTGGAGTGGTCACGTGGCCCAGCTCTAGATGCGAGAAGCAAGGGACGCTCCTGCTGGGATGCATCTAGGAAGGACTTTCCTCTTGGGTGAAAAGAAGGGCTCTTTGGAGGAGAAACTCCTCGGTTCCCGCCCGATCCACCCTGCTGGAGAAGCAGTGTACCAAAGCATGATATTTGTAGTTCCAGCAGCTATCTTGTGACCATGAGGCAATAAGCATGAAGACAAAACTAAACTGGGCAGAAGAATGGACAAAACCTAGATCCTTTTGGTTTTGTTTATATTAGAACCTGCTCCTTGGACCCTAGTTAAGTGACTAATAAATACTGCATTTTTTTTTTGGCTTAACTCAATGCTTCTTGAATTTTCTGTTGATAGCCAGCAAAAGTCCTTGTGTAAGCCACCGAGGAGGGCACTGAGGACAATTGGGGAGGAAAAACTAAGCATTGCTGGACCAGCAGCTCTGAAGTAGGAACTGGGGGATGGGAGAAGCAGCAAGAAGCAAACAGGAATTTTCAGAGGTGCCTGTGGGGGCTGACTTGGATCTGCTTAATATTCTTTGAATATGCAAATAGAAATATTTCATTTTCTTTCCTTTTGGTTATTTAAACTGTGTTTCTTTGACTGTCAACAGCTGAACTTGGGAGAGCATAGAAATTGTTTGGGTTACATTTAAAACCACAACCCGGTTCTGAAAAACCATGAAGGATTAAGAAGGAGATAGACTCCAAGGAAGTTCACATCATGATCTTCATATTCCTTAAATTCAGGGTTCTTGTTAGAACAACTTAGAAAGTACAAAATAAGTTTACAGCCAAAGAGATTAGAGAAAAGGACTAACATCAAAGTGTGACATTCGAGTTACACATTCGAGTTAGGTGAAAGTCTAACTCTCAGATCAGCATGCAGCGAGTACACGCCAAGGTGAATCTATTCATCCAAGGGAACTAACAAAGCAACAAATCTGGCTCCCAAGGAGAGGGGAGGTGGAGGAAAAGTCAGCTACAGCCCTGGTCTGTGTCCTGTATCCTGCAGGGTTAAAAAAAAAAAAAAAAGCCAACCCCGAGATTATCTTTTCTGTTGAACTTGAATTATTTGCATCTTCTTTGGACACATAATCATTTGCAATTATCGAACTTCTACAAGTTAGCATTTAACTTTGCAGAATCTTGGCTCTAATCAATACTAAGTGGTGAGTCAAACCCAGCCACATCGGTCAGTCTGCTCACTTTCACTGGGAGAGCCCTGGACAATGCCCAAAGATGATTCTAGAAGCCCACAGTGACCTTCCCCCAGCTGCCAAGCTTGAGTAATTTCTCTTAATATCGTGCGAGGGGAGTGGGTGGTGCTTTGTAACTTTCCAAGCTATGAGGTCCAGCCCATCTCTTTACAGTCCCGTGCACGCCTGTGGGTTCACACAGTCACACCTGCCTGGATGCAGGCAGGAGTCTGGGGACCAGGCCCTCGGTGCTCTCTGGCTTCTTCCTCTGCCATGTGCCCTCTCCCTCTTGCACACGGGCCTGCTGTGGTGGTGCCCTCCACCATGGGGAGACCACCCCGAGATCTGGTTTAGGTCACAATGTGTACGGGGCACCCAGGCGAGGAGAGTGCAGGTGGAAAGGAGGCAGGTGCACACACACGTGCGTGCACACAGACCCACGCCGCCCCACTCTCAATCCCCCCCACACCTTGCCATCACACACTCTTTCCCTCTCACAGCACACATGCTCCCACACACTCACACACTCTCATACACTCATACTCTGCATCCTGCACACATTCGTTTGCTGTGACGTTCATGCAGCCTGAGCACCAGCACCTGTCACCTGCAGGACCCTATCCAGGGCCCTGGGGAGGCTCTACCAGAGCTATGTCCATAGCTTACATCCTCCCCTCATGAAGATCCTCAGCTGGCATGATCTTCAAGCCACAGGACCCCATCTACCCTGTTCCCCAATGACGGGTCCAGGAGGGCTCATTCAAGCAGAGTTTGCAGCCCCCTTCTGCAGCCACAGTGACGCTCGGAGTTTGACTGGCACACACTAATCTTGCTTAAATGAAGTGTGACCTGCTTTTGCCTGAAGTCTTTCTCTGCTAGGCTGCATCCCAGACACTCTTGGGAACCTGGTCACAATCCAGTGGTTTCCAGGCCTTGGAGAATCATCCTTTTCTGTCTGACAACCAGAGAGGCAAGAAAGGCTGGCACATGGCTGTGGAGAGGGCACTAGCAGGGCTCCAGTGACATCTTAATTCCCCGAGTCCCAACCTTTGCCTTCCACTTCTGGTTCCACCTCCGAGAGGCCCGAAATGAGCCTCCTGCTACAGGATCTGCGTGCTAATCGGCTCTATGCCTGGCCTGAATTGCTCTCCCGCCTACCTATGGAGCCCCCTGGGCCTCTGTCGCTCACTGATTTGGGGAGCTGGGGACTTATCTTTACAGAGCAGATGGAGAAGTTCCCTTTTTTTTTTTTTTAAAGCCATCCAGTCTGCATAGAAAAAGCAATCTGCCAGCAGCTGCTGGAAGAGCTGTTTTAAATATATTTTCATAGCTCCTCAGCTGTCTGGGGGGCTGGATTTCTTGTCTTCTCTCCTCTTAGGAAACCAGACAACTGCAGGTGTCCTACACATGGCCAGGGGACTCCTCCATGGCAGGCACATTGGATGGGACAGAAACACACCCCACACCTCCTCCAGTGTGCCCTAGTCTGCAGTTGTCAGTGGCCAGCAGGCGTGAAGACCAGGTGTCCAGGGCCAGGACTAACACCTGAATACCCATTGGACAGAATTCTGGGAGTATAGGGCTTCTCTATCAAGCCCGGACTATGTCCTCACCCACTCATTCCGGCTTTTATTCTACCATTCTAGATGTTGCTGCAGGTAGGGATGTGTTTTGGACAAAATGGGCAGGGTTCCTGCCCTCAGGGAGCTCACCTTCCTCTGCCAGAGAGGCCACAGAGGAGAAGGCTCATGGCCCAGAGTCCTGTCCAACAGTGTAAGTGTGGGACACAGGTGTGGAATCCAGACGTGGGCTGCACCATGACTGCAGGCCTCTCTGATGAGGGATGTGCCAGAATGGAACTGTCTTGGGGGCACCAGCTCACCCTGCAGGACTAAGGGGTGTGGGGCTCCCAGCGCACACAGAGCCCATAGGTAGCCCTCCAAAGTGGCTGCTGTGGTCGTCTCTACTACTCAGGAAAGTCCCATCAGGAGGGGAGGTTGAGAGGGAGATGGCAAGGATGGGGTGGAATGTCACTCTTCCAGCACGATCTGGCCCGAGAAGAAGACCAGGAAGAAGCCTAATGGTGCACTTCCCGCACAGGGGGTTTCCCGCCCTGTGACCTTCCTCACACATTGCCACATGGAAGTAGATTTGTTTGGCCTCCATATTGGCCTCAATCATTGGGCCCCTGAAAAGCCAGGGCCTTCTGAGGCCCCTAGGAAGAACTCGCTGAATTAACCTTTTTAAAAAGATAAAAGAATACACCAAAAAGAAGCCAGGGTCTCCCATTACCACCTGCTGAGCCCTGAGTTGGCCATACCCTCTCTGAGCCTCGGTGTTCTCATCAGTGACGTGGTGTCGTAGGGCACTGCCTTCTGTGAGGAGGAAGGTAGACAATGCCCAGAGGGCACGCAGCACACCACCTGCTCATGGTGAAGCTGGGGGTCAGGGTCAACACCCTCTCCTTAGTCCTGACCAAGGTAGCCCCTGCTTCTAGGGCCCTGCAGCTGACCACCTCCTCCTGCCCACAGGATGGCTTGTGAGTGCAGCCCATGCGGCACAGGGGAGCTCAAATCCAGCCTGCTCTCTGGACATCTAGAGAGAGAGCCACCCTGTCCTTCAGATCCTGGGCTCTGTCAGTATGTGGTGCCAGCAGGATGGACTTCAAGGAACCTTCAGGATCAAAACAGAGATGATGACAGAAAGACCAGGGGCTGCCAACAATGGGACAGGGTCACTTACCTGTGGTGACCAGCACTGATCTCCACCGTCCAGCCAAAGACCAGTTGCTAAATATGTCATTGAGAAAAATTCTTCCTCCTGTGGTACAATCAAAACCAAGAACTCACTCTGAGCTCCCAACCTGGGTCTGATGCTGGAGTCACGCTGAGGCAGGAGATTAGGGTGCGGCAAACTGGCTGGGTGTGTATGCATGAACTGTCCATTGGGGGATCCAGGAAATGTGCAGAAAAGCAGTTTCCAAAGTTCTGTACCTGAACCCAAGAAGGTGTGATCTTCAGTTCTTCTCATGAGAACGCAAGCAGGTCTCTGTGCCGTGACCCATGCGGCTCCTGAGGTTCTTGGGATGAAGGACCACGAGAGGATGCGAAAAATAAAGACAGAGACAAAGCTGGAGTCAGGTGGAGCCCTTATCCTCCTGATGGGAGGAAAGGAACTGGCCCCTCAATGCAGGGGCATTTATTTATACCTTTTAGCAACCTACTGTTACATGACACCCTGTAGTCCTAGCAACCCACTGCTCAGATTGTCTTGGGGCTAGGCGTTCTCTAGGCTGAAGTAGCATCTTTACGTGACTTGCCTTAGGCTCTTTGTTCTTGGAATGATCATGTCTGGATCATGCCCTGAGTCAACTTCTAGCTTCAATGGCTCCCAACATCTCTGATAGGATGGCCCAGAGTTGATGTCCGCCTGAGGAGTGGGGGATACAGAAGAGTTGCCGTCGAGCTCTTGTCCACTGTGCTCTCTGTCTCACAGCGGTCCACAGCGCTCACCTTCCAGAGTTCACATCTTTTCCTACTTTTAATTGGCCCACACTTACACTCCAGGGCACGTTTGTTTTCCTACCTTTAATAAATGTAAAACCTCACTACTTTCTGCGCTTGTTTTGTGTAGTTCTTTGCTCAGAACAAGAAGAACCTAGAAAGAGTCTCTAGGAGCCCCCAAAACCCAATAACAACTAGAAGCACCCTCTAGAAGCACCCAGAACTCCCAAATCAAATAAGAACTCTAGGACACTCAGATCTCTGATGGTCCATACCCAAGAATCTCACTGAATTGCTCTATGGTCTGACTGTGAGAAGCTTAAAGGCTTTGGGTGCTCCTAGTGGCCCCTGACCTAACAGATGACAGTTGGGAGTTGCCCAGTACTCAGTCTAAAGGACAGAGAGAGGAGAACTGAGAAAAACAACACTGTAATTGTTTGCTCTGAACTCTGCATGCATCACCCTAGGGACTCATGTGAATATTCCCACTTCACAGATGGGAGACTGGCTTTAACTTGCTCAAAGTTCACATCAAGAGGCAGGGTCAGAATTCAAACCAGGCCATGTGGTTAGTTCCATTAAGGCCTAGCACTTTGCTGAGAGGGGAGAGGGGATGTTTATGGAATACCTATCATCACATGACTCGAGCCCAGTCTCACAAAGTCAAAGAATGAAATCATGGACGGAAAGGAGGTTAAAGAGGAAGTGTTTATTGGAAATATACAAGGCAAAAAGGCTCTTGGTGGCTGGAAGGGGTCCCAGGAAATGGGTCGCATGCAGCGCCTCGTTCCTGAACTTTTTACAGATAAGCAGAGCACAGGAATTTCTCAGTTGTTCCATGGCCACCTATCACAGGTGGCTCTGTGAGTTTAAAATGACCCGTTGGAAGTCAGGCTTTCCGAACCAGTTATTAAGGGTGCAAAGTTTAATGGGAACTGAGATTTTAAAGAAAAACTGTGTTTCTAAGTTTCTGTAAACTCGGTCCTGAATGAGGGCGTGTTTGCATCCCGTGTTGCCTGAGGTGCTCTTTTCCTGGTCAAAGCCCTAGCTGTCCTGTCTGTTCTTATCTCAACTCTTCCCAGCTTGGCCGGCCACCCGACCCTATCTCAGGCCCTTTCTCTAGCTAGCTGCCTACTTGCAAGCTGACTAAACTGTCTTACTCTTAGACCTGAAAATGGAGAAGCTGAGAAGTGCGTAACCTTGTCCTCCTCCCTCTGTGAGGACAGGGTCACCAAAAGCTGGACTCTTGTCTACTTCGCTGCTGACTGCTCAATGAGGTGATGCTCAGGAGACATTTACTACATCCAGGGAAGAAGGAAGAAGAAAGAATAAGAAGGATTTGAGTCTTTTATTACTTCTGGCTGGTAAAATGTTTGGGTAGTGCCCATGACTTTGTTGTCGTTCAATTCTGTTCTTTAATCATGACTTTTGAAGAGTGACGGTCCTCGGATGCAGAGAGGAGAGCAGGAACCCTGGGGTTAGACAGATCTGGCTTTGTGATCCTGCCTCTGCCCTTGGAAGGTGGATGACCTTGGTCGTGGGGCCTCTGCTCCACAGCTATCTCCTCATGTACAAAATGGAGACCAAACAGCACCCTCTTCCTGGAGGAGCTGGGACTGTTCAATGGGAGAACGCTGATAACAATTCCGGTAAGTCCCTGACATATGCCAATCCCTATAGCGCTTTGGCAGTGGCGTCTATTCCTTCCCATTCACTCCTGCATGAAGAATGCATGTGTATGAGACAAGATGAGGTCTTCGTTTCAGTTCTACACAGTTACACTGCTTTTGGACCCCAGACAGGACGACAAGCCCTCCCCCCACCACAAGATAGCCTGAAAGATCCACCCCGGGGTTCCAGCCCCTGCTGAGCCCACAGACAGAGGATCAGGCAGCAGCTGCATGTCCCGATTCACCTAGGGCAGCCTCAGAAGGCAGCTGTGTTCTGGTGTGAGAGAAATATTCTTCCTCTCTCCACAGCGACCCAGAAGGGACTGCACTGCTGTGCCAGGCACACGCAGGCATTGCTAAGCCCATGTTATGGGGCTCTGAGGTTCTGGAGGCTCCTTCTAGAGGTTTCAGGTTCTTGCCCTGAACAGAAAGAACTGAATGAAACAAGCACAAAAGGCAGTGAAGTTTTACCCTTATTAAAGGCAGGAAAAGAAGCACGCTCTGCAGAGTGAGTGTAGGCCAGTTAAGAGTAGGGGCAGAAGTACACTCCACAGGGTAAGAGCGGACGGACCACCGTGAGAGGCAGCACAGCGGCCAGGAGCTCCATGGCGGCCGACTTCCGTGTCTCCCACTCCCCAGGCTGGCATCAGATCTAGGCCGCCCTATCAAAAACCTGCTTGAGTTCTCAAAAGAACTGAAGATAACATTCTCTGATTGGTTCTTCGTGCAGGGCTTTGGGAACTGTTCTTCTGTGCATTTCCTGGATCTCCATGTTTGGCAGGTCACGCCCACTTACTCAGCCAGCTTGCTGCACTCTAATCTCCTGCCTTACCCCTGTACCTCTTTCCTGCTCCCGGGCAGAACTCCCATTCATGTCCACAGAAGGACCAGATGACAGCCCAAACCCTGGCATTCCCAGGCTCCGCTCCTTTCCCCGTTTCTGGAACAGCAACGATGTCACCCATCATCCTTCTCAGGTAGCTGAGTTGACTTTATTGAATGGGAGGAAGAAATCCAGGACACCAGGCTGTTCACACAACCTGTCAGCCACACCACCCAAATCTTCATACTCAAGGGGAGAGATTTCTCAGCTTCCAACAAGAATTCAGGGTTAAGTGACATTGTGAAAGAGCTGAAATAAGAAGTGTTTTTTTCCTTATTACTTTTATTTAGGTTTCCCCTGCTTAGTGACGTTCCCCATTTTCATATAGAATCCTACAAACATTTCTACTAATGTGCTAGAGAGTTCACCTGGGTTCAGTATGAGTCACTTTTTTAAAAAAATCAAAGATAATGCAAATAATAGACTCTAATTAGTTACTAGAATAATTAAGTTTCAACCCAGACGAACCCAACTCTTAGGGAAAACAGTGTCATTGCCTAATTTTTTTGTACCAAAATTTGTTGAAATGAGTACTGAAGTTCCTCCCTCTGGCTTTAGGGATCTGGATGCAACTCTTTCCTCTTGGCTGGTCATTTACGCCACTTCAAGTTAATGAAAGTCCTCAGGGATCCCAGTGCAGTCCTGGTTTCATGAGCTTCCATCCATTGCGGTAATGGCAATTCATGAAAGGGGATTCCTTTGACCCCTGACCACTGTAAAACTTTCCATACAAGTGCACTCACATGTTGCACAAAAAATTCTTTGTCCACTGTGTGTAGCGGCTACTGATGCACAGAAACTGCTAGTGAGTAGGATAAAACTCAAGTGAGCGATTTATCCCCACTAAGGAAATGGAGAGAACAAACTTGAAGGGCTCTGAGGAAAACGGAAAGGTCCTTGCAAGGACTCAAGTGGTGTGGAGAGCTCTGGGCCAGACAGACTTGAACTTGCATCTCTTAAACTGCCACTGTGAAGCCGGCTCGCCATACACGGTTGTCACCTTGTCCGAGGTGGTGACACAGAGCACACTCCTAAGCAGCAAGTTACCTGGGGCAGATCTGTGACTTACAGAAGGGACAGCTGAAGCCTGGATTTGCACAGAGCCTGTCGCCCGAGGCTCAGAGAGCTCCCTGAGCACACACGGGTCTTGGCTGCAGAGGGTCCCAGCACTGCAGGGGCGGGGCCCAGGGAAGCAGCACTCTGGGTCCGACTACTATGTGACTCCCAGGTGGAGGGGCTGCAGGACATGCTGCCTGGGGACTGGGGCAGAGCCCGCTGGCCCTTCCCTGTCTGAGGATGTTGCATACCCAGCCCTGCAGGGAGAAAGGGGGAGAACTGGGTCAGAACAATGCCACCAGAAGACTTCTGCCACCACTCGTGACCCAACATTCTGAGGACACTAACTTCTCAGGGTGCCAGACCACCAGCATGACATGAGATCATGTCTGAGACAGACCACACACCCATGGGACTCTCGTTCCTGGGGCCCTTGTACCCGCAGAAGCGCTGCCATCACAGGACAAGGAGACACAGCAGCAATGCGCAGTCCACAGGATCACGGGGCCCCTGGCTGCAGGTCAGAGGTTTGAACGGAGTCTCAGAGAGGTGTGTCATTTCTGATGAATTGAGGGATATGAATAGTTTGTGTCTGTCCATGGGCTGTTTACAAAACACACCGTACCTGGAACTTGATAGCAAATTGAACTGAGGATTCAAAGGGTCTGGCAGGCAAAATTTGGGCCCCCCAAACCCCCTTCCATGTCCTCCCTCTCCCTGGGCTCCAGCTGGCTCCTGGCACCATTTGACCCTACGGGCCATGGCACTTGGAACTAATAAAGGGCTAAAAATAAATGAGATCTATTTAGCTGGAGTCCTTCACTGGGGTGGCTTGATTTGGAAATAAGCTTCTTCAGGGCACTAGGCTAGCACGATGTGGTCACCCAAGGCAAAGGGAAGTGAGGGAAGCGACTTGAAGAGTCTACACGGGAGGTTGAGGGTGGAGAGGGGGAATTGCCCAAGGGTGAGTCAGGGCAGTTTGGAGTGGAGCCCAGCTCCTGACCCAGGGTCTTCCCAGTCCGCACTTACCCATTTACTAAGTCAAGGGACAAAAACAATTCCAGAGCCAATCTCCCAGCGGTGTAGCTGTGGGCAGCTTCATCTGTAAAATGTGCCTGGAAAGTGGTCTTCCGAGGGCTACCGTGTAGAGTCCATGAAACAGTGAAAGCATGGACATTTCTTAGAGCAGCCTTGTGCATGAATAAATGTTCAGCAAATGCGAGCTATCAACACTACTTAGGTGGATATGTGTAAACCCTGATGTTCGGGACCACGCAGGACACTGCAGTGGTGAAGGGTAGAAACAGTCCTCGCCCACAGGAAGCAGAATCCAACCAGAGGACACAGGAGTAGGTGCGGGCGCAGGTGGGAAGGTGAGGGGGCTCCTCGAGGAGGGAAGGCTGCTCAGGCTGGTGGACAGTGGGTGCCCTTGCGAGGACTCCCAGGCCACCGTGGAGTGGTCATAGTGTGGTCAGATGTGCCCTCTGCCTTGGCCTCTCTGGCTGCTGTGCAGACTGTGGGAGACCACGGTGCTCATCCAGGTGACAGTGGCCCGGCCAGCGAGGGGACAGAGAGGTGGGCCCAAGTGGACAGGCTGGAGAGAAGCTGGTGCGATGTGGACCAGACGCAGGTAGAGCATTACAGCTGGTGTCTAGATATCCCCACAAAGCCTCCTGTGGTCACGGGTGGGACTTCTCAGGGTGGCTTGACCTAGAGTGTGTGACGCTGGGATTAAGTGTGTGAAGCTGGGGCCAAGGACGCGTGATGACTAAACTAGCGGGTTTAAGGGGCTGGCATAGTTCTGGGTGTGGATAATGGGAAATCCCACCCTGGGTGTGAGTGCTGCCCGCCCTGAGGGTATTTAGCCTAGATCGCGTATAAGGACAGGAAGAGGGCTGCTGCCATCTCTTGTTGCCTGCTGCCGCCACTGCACCGCTTTGCCAGCTTCCTGCCTTCTGCCCACCATGGACTGTTTCTCCTCTGTGATGCCACCCTGCCTGGGAGCCAACCAAGTATGAACTGAAATCTCTGCAAACTGTGAGCCAAATCAACCTTTCCTCCTTTAATGGTAGGTGTTGGGAATTTTGTCTCAGCAACGAGAACCGTGGCTAAGACATGGGGCAGAGTGGCCATGGTTTCTTGCATGAGCTGTGGGGCGACCGCACAGGTTGGAGCTGGAAAGCCGAGTGCAGCATGGAGGGGAGCACCCTGGGGCACACGACCCGGTGATGTCCCTGAAGAGCTCGTTAGAACAGGAAGGAATTTCAGAGGCAGCCCCACCACCCAGCCCCTCCATCGGGCAGGGAATCAGGGAGACAGAGCCAGGCCACCATCCCTTTACCTGCGGAGATGCATGAGGACCCCACAGCTCTGGCCCCCTAGGTGGGTGGGTAGACTCTGTCCTCTCTGATTCAGCACTGTTATGAGCTGAGACCACATTCCCCTTCTGCTCTCTGTCCCTGTCCCTGTCCTTCACCCTGCCTTCGTCTCCAGGGAAAGGTTACGTCTCAGCCCACCCTCAGAGCCCCAAGGCTGCCCCTGGGTCCCGTCACTGTGGGCAGTGAGCACATGTCCATCCCTCGACCCAGGTCAGACCCACACTGACTACTGGCAAGCTGGCCCAGTCAGGGGAGACTGCAGAGAACCGACCACACCTCCACACCTCTATTCTTTCCAGCCTCCACCTCTTTGGCCCGAGAGCCCCTTTTCGGCTGGTCAGCAACTGACAGCCAGCCAGGGACTAGGGGGCTCCATAGTGGGTTGAATACCACATTCTGCCTGCTCCCCAGTGAACTTTCCGCTTCCTACTGACTTTCCAGGAAAAGCCCTGGATTTGGACAAGACAGTCCTCTCCTAGTCCCAGCTGTGTGACCTTGGGCAAGACTTCCCTCACCTTCCTGTGCCTTGGGGTCCTCATCCCCACAATGGGATGATGCCAGAGCCACCACAGAGGTGAGCATGGGGTTCGGGGGGTGTTTAGGGATCTGGGCACCTGCTTGGCCTTCACTGGGCTCTCTATATGAAGAGGGTTTTCTTTGATCTCCAGAGGCTCCATGCACGTACAGTGCGCCCATCCCACATAAGCCCTTCCCCTGCCCGCCACGTCTCTTCTGCCGCACAGCCACAAGGGCCACCTCCTCCGGTGTCACGGCCAAGTGTGTGGGCTCCGGGCTCTGACTCAGGGGTCACTTAGGGTGCCCGCGTACCTGATTCACTCACCAGCTTGCAGTCCTGGAATTGCTTTCCTTGCAGCCAGATTGGCAGGAAACGGGAAGGCTGTGTAGTCCCTCGCTCTGGCGGGCATGGCTCTGCCACCAAGGATGCTGGAAGGCGGTGGCCGGGCTCCAGCTGCGGTGAGACCTAAGCCGTGTCCTCCGCACTCTGCTGCCCTCCTGTCTCCACGGCAGGCACTGAAGTCAGGCAACCGACAGCCAGCCCCCGTCACTTCATCTCTCATCCTGCTGTCTCCTTCAGCTGTCTCTCCCGGGTGGGCCTTCCAGGGCTGGTTTAGGGGTGGTCCTTGATGGAATCCTGGGGGTGTCTTCTCCTCTTGCCTTAGGAGACACTTCAGGAGAAACTATGACTTCCTGCTCTGCGCTTTGTATTGTGGGTAAGGGGCAACCAGCTTGGGCCGTGAGGAGGCCAACTCTGCCACAAAGACTCCGCCCGGAGCAGGATGGGGAGAACCTGGCCCTGGGGATACCGTGAATCTTGTTTTTCACCAGGCCTTAGGACTTCACAGGCAAAATGGTAACTATCCAGTAGGATGGGAATTTTCTATCGAAACCCATGATGATTGCTGGCTCTGGGCCTAGTGCCGTACACCTACATCCCAGCCCAGCATTGGCCAGGGCTGGTCTTCACCAAGCCCCTCCTCTCTCTGGGCCTGATGACTATTGAGCTCGAGGGCTAAGAGCTGCCCCTTGGGTGACTACTATCTTTCAAGATGGGATCCCTTGAAAATGGGATGAGGGCAGAGTGAGCCACCTCAACTCAAACTCGATGTTCACTTCCACTGCTGTGGTCCCAGGCCGGTATCCTCCTCCTCCTCCCCCTCCTCCCCTCCTGCTCCTCCCCTCCTCCTCCTCCCCCTCCTCCTCGTCCCCCTCTTCCTCCTTCTCCTCCTTCCC